>JAAGNO010020821.1:0-36398 GCA_033439905.1 Ceryle rudis | reverse complement strand
CGTGCTCTTCCGATCTCCCCCCCCCCCCCCCCGATACTTCTGCTACCTGAAGCTGTCAGCAGAGTCGGTTTCATTTTCAGATCTGGAAGGCTGAAGAAGTCTGGTGCTCAGCTCCCCGATGCACATCTTGATTAGATGCTCCTGCATCTTTAGGAGTCCTGCAGTAAAAATTAAAAAAAAAAAAAAAGTACTAGTACCTAATTCAAAGAGCAGGGGAATAGGCAGACACTTGAGAACTCTGGCTATGTATATGCAAAGGCTTCTAGGGGAAGTTTTTAAACATCTGGGGCAAGCACTTTAGTCCCCTCTTGCACACTGTCAAGTAAAAGACTGCTCCTAGATCAGACTTCCAGGATGCTCTTTGGCGCAAAGACTCTAGAGTACAGGTACTACAGCCTATGAACTGGGCAGCCAAAGATCTCTCTGAAGTAGCGAGGTTTTGCCTAGATAAAGCAATGAAGCTGTGCAACTGCTGCACATTCTTTCTGCTTTTGCAGACACATTTCAGAATGTTTTGGGCATAACAGTGCTGTGTGAACATAACCTACTGTGGAGGAGACGCTTACAGAGAACGGAGAAGGAGGAGACCGACATAACTGAAATGGTTTAGGTAGAATGGACTAGCCTCTTACACATGTATCTTCCATATTAAGCAGCAACTGGTCTTGCCCACATTATAGTATGGATTCATACATAACATGTCTGAATGTACTTGAGAGAAGGTATGAAATAGAACATAGTTTATTCAAAGCTTTGGAAAGCTGTACTGAGAGATGCTCTACACGTTGCCCACATCCTCCTCCTGTCAAACAGTCCTAAAGTTTCCTACTGCAATTGGGATGTAAAGGGGGCTTCCTAGCCTTTACTCCATGATTAAATTAATTTCCCCAAGACATTTGTGACTACTTGGTTCCAGTAAGATGAGATATGGTAGAGGTATACCTGCTAACTGTTCAATGAAAAAGACTAGTCTTTTGGTGGCAAGGTCACTTTAACAATTAGTCTTACACCGCTCAAAAGGAATCCCCAACATTTGGATGGATGTGTTTGGCACAATCCCGCTTTGTCTGCATTGGATTTTTAGGGAGCTGTGGGTCAGCATAGACTGGCATACTTATATGGATTGAGAATTTGAGGAGTAACATGCAAATTAAGTGGTGAAAAATGCTGCCTGGTTAGGAGGATGTTCACACCACTTAAAATGCTACATGCTTGCCATTTGTAAAGCTTCAAAGAAACACAAAATTGCTCTGTAGATGTACAGAATTATATGAACTACTACAAATTGGTAGCTAAAGTGAATTGGAAAAAAAGGATGTGTTCCTGGCATTGTAGAAGCTTTTTTGAACTTTGTAATTGACCGCTATAATCTAAATCCCTTAGGACTAGTTGGTTTTGCTGCTAAGCAGAATAGAAGGTTTTGTAGCTGGTCGGTAGAGCTTGCAAACCAGGTTTGCAGAGCTTATAGGCAATTACGGTACATGATTTTTTTTTGTCATCATCTGTTAAGATGGTATTAAGTTAAAGGGATTGATGATGACTATCTCATGGTCTGAGGAGTTCTACCAAACAATGTCTCTGAAAGCAAAGCAAGTCAGTATTTTAATTTTACTACTAGACTTGATAGTAAGCCTTTAAGTGCTCAGAACCCTTATTCTCGATCCTGATCTAACCTAGTTAACAATGTCTATAAAGAAATCCCAGTTGCTAAAATAAATTTGAATGTGAAAACCTAATCTTAGAAAATTCTTAGAAAGAAACCATTCCATTGGAGTTAAAAATGGTTATAAAGCATTGTAGCTTGGAAAGGAGTACTAAATGATGATAGTTAACAGTGAACTAAAGAAGTTTATAAGTTACGTTTGCTTTTTTAAGTTCACCCTGGCAGTTTAAAACAACATGACAATTGAAAGAATGCAAAGCTTGTATTATATGGCCTCAATAAGCAGTATATGACAAAGTGATCCATCTTAATCTATTTTTTAAGATACAGCTGGAGCAGAAGATTATAGTCACAGTCAGATCTTACCTCTTTTTGCTCGAAGAGCAAAGACTTGCTGCAGGTCTTAAACTGTTTATCATATTAGTGGTTACTTCCCATTTAAATCTTGCATTCTTGTGGTAGAGCTGCAGCCATGGGTTGCAGAACAACTCATCTGCAAAAGCCTGAGCTTGCAAAACTTAATACTGTTGTCCAAGATCTAATTCAATGCTTACTTTCATTTGAAAATGAAACATTAAATTTGATGCTGCCCTAGATTCAGGGTTGAGTTGAACCTAGAGTAACTCTGCAAAACTTTACTGTTACTAACCTTAGACCAAATGCACGCTCACCGACTTACACTTTTATCTTAAAATAGTATATTAATGGCTGAAATAAGGCTCTCCCGACCTTTTGAATTGTCTCTAACATTTGGCATGATTTATTTAACCAGTGGGCAAACTGGAACTGTTTTTCTCTTGCAGCAGTCTTGATTTTGTTGTGGGTTTTTTTAATTGCATTTTGCCATTGTCAAGTTACTAATAGCAAGTATAATCTGCTTCATTCAGCCGTGTATGTAGGCTCAATATGTAGAGGTAAAGGGCACATTTTAGAGGTCTCTCAGCATGATTACTTAACAGTACTAGGTTTCTAGTATATCTATCTCAGAATACAATAGTGGATCATGCTAACTTGACCAAGGTCATTTCTTCCAGACCAGTCTTTTGTGACTCTTGCCACAAATGACTCCTATGTGAAAGGAGCACTGGTACTTGGTTCATCCTTACAACAGTACAGAACGTCAAGGAAGCTGACTGCGCTCATAACTCCTCAGGTCTCAGATCTTATGAGGTAAGATCACTTTCACGTGTCAAACTGCCACAGTTCCTGCTGATGTGAAAGTTGAAAAATAGAAGTTCAGTTCTTTAATAACAACCTTCAAAAACTCTGGAAGCTTAATAGCTACACTTAGCAGACTTGAACTTGCACTGTCTGGAATTCTGCAAGTTCTTTAGGCATGAAACTGGTGGGGTTTGTTGTTTTTTTGTTTAAGTTACCCCTCTTTCTTCCATGTTAGGAATTAACAAATACTGTGTAGGTAAGCACTAAACTGTGACTTGATACTGATACTCAACTCAATCTTTGCTCTTTCATAGTCCTACTTAAAAATGTCTTAACAATAAGATACTACCTGTGTGTTCATTAGCATTGTGTGTATACACGTGGAGGTGGGAGTAGGGGACTGGTATTTGTCTCAGAAGCATTCCCAATTGAGGTTATGTAACAAAAGCTCTCATGAAATCTAGCAGACACTTCAAATCAAATTTTATCATGAGAGAAAATAAGCAGAACTAAAGTAGCATCAAGTACATCTAATTAGCAGATCAACAGAGGCATCTAACAAGCTCACCACAGTACAACAAATGAAATTAGCAGGCAACGGCTTCCTGCAGCCTCTCTAGAATAGTCTCAGTATGGAGCAGACTGGGTGCTTTTTCTACATGTACAAGCAGGGTAAAAAAACCAATTAACTTAATAGCTATTTGAACTACAGATGATAGGTGAGGATTCTCTGCATGGGGAAGTTCTTCTGAAAATACCCCTCTATAGAGACAGTAGAGAAGTGGCTCGATAATAAATGGAGTGACTCTCCCTGGAGTCTCTTGGCGTCTTAACAACCTTATCAATATAAAGATGTTACATATAGGATCATCCATTCTAGCCTATTAGGTGAGAATGCTCTTAAGTTGAATCATAAATATGCTTGTGCTAGTGCAAGCCAGCCAGTACTATACCTTTTAGCCCAGCAATGCCTACCTACCTAGTGGTGTCACTGGAACTTGCATTTCTCACTCTATTCACTAACAAGGTATGCCTTAAGTTCAGAAGCAACTGTCCATACCAAACTATCAGTATAAAGACAGCCTTCCACAGCAGAGTTCTAAAAGTCATTTACAAGTTCTGTGGCTCAGAGTGTACTGGTAATTGCTTAGCATTCAAGATACACTGTAGAATAGCTAGACTTTACGGATGCTTCATATTTTAAGCAGCATGAAATCCTTAACCTCTCTTGGACTCAGGGTAATACTTTAAAAATGGTAAAGCAAAGGCTGGATATCTGCCACTAAATTTCACTACACTGAAAGTATGAGGCCCTTAAATGACCACAATACTGGATATCTATGTATTAGCCTATACCCAGAGCTAAACTGCAGCAGTTCCTCTTATCATTTGATGACCCCTCCCCAGCAGAGAAGGGAAATCAGGAAAAGGAGAAGAGACTCACAGATTTAAATGAAAATGGATCCAGTGAAACAGTAAAACTATCACGGATTCTAGTATAAAGTAAACAAAGTGATACTCAGCCCAGTAAACACGCAGCTGTCACAGTAAACGGGAAGGCATCCTTAGGAGCAGGAAGAGGAGCAAAGTGAGAAGGAACCCAAGCAGGAGACCCTCTGTCCTTAACAGCCTTTCCCTGCTTTATACGGAGTGTGAGCTTTCTGGAATGGGACCCATTCCCATTTGGGTCAGCTGCCCTGTCTGACTCCAGACTGCTAGTGGCCTGCAGACCATGGCTGGACTAGGATTCTGTCCCAGTAAAAGCAGGACACTGGGTCAAAACACTGGTGTAGCCACAGCCACTATCAAGTAAGCCTTTAAGACTTGATGGGATAAAATTTTATGATCTGGGTCTTGTCAGGTGTCCCTAACAGTCACAGATACAGAACAGTGTTGTCATAATTATTGCATAAACTTCTGTTTCAGCTGTTGAAGATTCAGCTACTGTTCTGCTCAAGCTACTCTTAACAGCTTCCTACTTCTTAATTGCCTGCTCTGGAGACTTTTTGCCCTGGATGGAGACTTAACTTGCCAAAAATTAGAGTCTTTCTGAAAAAAAAAAAGATGTGTGAAAATTTTGTACTACATAGCCATGACCTACTGGACCTGATAGCAATGCCAGCTAAAGCCCTGTTTGTGGAAGAAGAAAAACAAACAAACAAACCCCAAAAAAACCCAACAGCAACAAACACCACCCCCCCCACCCCCCACCCCATTTCTTTGTTCCCTAGAATGTGCCTATGACAAACTAGAAACCTTGAGGCAGACAACAGGTGTTCTTGTGCATTCCAGCAGATACAGTCAGCTCTTACTGATGGCATAAGTAGTACTGCCAGGTACCCTGTTACTCCACTTCTCTTTATGGAATCTGTTATGTGGTCTGGTGTTGGAATAATCATGGAACTAAATCTTGGCAATTGACTCTTTCCCCAGAAGAGTGCTGGAAAAAGTCTTTGATGAAGTCATATTGGTAAATGTCTTGGATAGTGGGGATTCAGCACACTTGGCGTTAATGAAAAGACCTGAGCTGGGTGTCACACTAACAAAGCTTCATTGCTGGGAACTGACACAGTTTTCAAAATGCGTTTTCATGGATGCAGACACAATGGTAAGTGGTCCTGTCTCATGGTACCACCTCATGACTTAGTAAGGGACTTGGATTTTTCTTTTTTCTGTGGGTTGTTTTGGGTTTTGTTGTTCAGGGTTGGTTGGGGGTTTTTTTGGGGGGGGGGAGGGGGGGGGAGGGTGCGCGGGTGGTGGTTGTGGGGTTTTTCTCAAAAGGAGGGGTAATAGAGGCCTTTTTTACTCTTTGGACAAGTAGCTCTAAAAATTTATGTGCTTTTTTAGTTTAAAGTTATTGCAACATAGTCTGTGGGGACTATCTCCATAAAGTACTGTCTTCCATAACACAACAGCCTTGATATGAGAACTTTCTTTCATGTCTTAAGGTGGATGTCAAGATCCATTAAAACATGTTACTTCAACTTCCTCATGTAAAAACCAGATTTATTTTTTTTTACACCTTTTACAACTAGGTTTTGTCAAATATCGATGAGCTTTTTGAGAGAGAAGAGCTGTCTGCAGCACCAGATCCAGGCTGGCCTGACTGTTTTAATTCTGGAGTTTTTGTTTACCGACCTTCCATTGAAACATACAATCAACTGTTACAGTTTGCTGCAGAGAAAGGCAGCTTTGATGGTATGTATTAATTTGTATTTCAATATAAGTTATACCCAAATGGTAACAGTGGTTGGGATGACTCAGTAACTACATATGTGTCATGGAGACTGTGTACAATAGAATTCTGAACTCAATGTCACTACACAAAAAACTATAGCCTCACAACAGAGGCTATCATTACAATATATAATAAAACTATTGTTTTCAGACTTCATGAAATAAAAAAAAAGAAAAACAATAATCTAAGTTTGGTCTTCAAACTAGCAGCTGTAAGCATTAGCAATGTAGAGTCATGTCACAAGATTCTGAAGATGCAGCAAGCACCATGTATGTATTAGCAAGTCAAACTGCAGTACACGTTTCATGCGTTCTTAACACTCAAGGCTTGTTCTATGCCAGTTCAGGCTGCTGTGGAAATAATAGTACTTGAGTGCAGCTTCAGAGAAACAAACTTTGAAGATGCCATTATCTCTTCATATGCTGTGATAGCTTCCTGTCATTATAGAGTGGTGACTGTCTTTTACCCAATAGCAAGTGCATATAGCCTTGGCTACTTCCCATTATAGGTCACCTGGGATAGGCCACTGCCAGATTTAAGATTGAGAAGCCAAGTTCTGCTGTCCTGTAGGTCTCCTAAATCTATTACCATTGCAGTAAACATACACATTGCTTGCAGACTACTATAGTTAAAGGCTTCTGAATGACTTATCACTGTCTCCTGATGTAACTGCTATGGTACAAAACAGTGTCTAACTGAAAAAGCTGCAGAAAACTGCATAAATAAGACTACAAAATGGAACTCTTAACAGAAGGCAATTAGCCAGCCTGTTATTTACATTTCAGTACTTTGTAAAAATTTTAAGTGTCTTTTGTCCAGAATAATCCCTGTTATTATGTAGACTCCTATGTGTAGGCTCCTAAAGAACTTTAGTTGCAGTTGGATGTGTAATGCTACTGTATGAATAAACTCTAGTGAAAATGACTACTGCAATGTGATGAAGGTTCTGTCCTTACCTCACTACTGACAAGGTAGCACTTGGTATCTCTGTGTGTGCTCTGAAATGTTGGGTGTAAATTGTTCATCAGCTATGGCAAAAGCTGTAGGAAGGTAGGGAATTGAACTTTTGAAAAACAACAACAAAAACCCCAACAAACCAACATCTCGCTTCAAAAAAAAAAAAAAAACAAAAAAAAACCATAAAACCCTCCAAAAAGCCCTACATTTTTGTGCAGACTGACTAGTAGCTCCAGGAACACCTGAGACTTGGTGATTGTCTCCTCAGAGCTTTGTACTTGACTGCTAGCAGAACCCATCTTCTAAGTCTAAGGCACCCTGTCCTTTAAAATAATAGAACTGCTACCATAATACCTCTGATTTGAAAGCTAAAGCCACACAATAGTGAAACTTCCTCAATGTCCTAAGCATGAAGCAATTTTTGCAGCTCTTAACAGCAAAAATGGTGGGTTAATGGTATAGTTACAAAACTTCTGGAACTGTAATTTGTACTTCAGCTTTAAAATTTATTGTTTTTATTAAATGGTAGCACTGAACTGAGTAATGAGACCCCAGACATATTACCCGCTTAAGCTACTGCTGAGCTCATGAACTTGGTGAGCAAATGGGGGATTTAAACTTAAATTGATTTAGACAGTGACAAAAGTTCCCAGGAAAATGCCTGTGAAGGGGCACTGCCCTTAATAGGGCACAGGGATGCAAATTCAAGCTACCAAGCTATGCATAATTGAAGTCAATCTCTTAAGTGCTCCATCTACAGTACTAATAACTAGGGAATGCAAGCCTTCCCAGAGTAGTTAATATTTATAACAGCAGACAGATGCCCCCTATACAATGCTGTTGTCCAGAAATGGTAGAGTGACAGCTAATTATGTAGACAACTACTTTGTCTCTTTGGACTTCACCTTTCTAGATAATGAGGAATATCTCATGCAGTAGGTCTACATATAATCTAAAAAAAAAAAAAAAGGCGGGGGGGGGAGGGTTAGGTTTTAAAAGAAATCTGGTAGTACTGATACTTTAAGAACACTGCTACTGCTTAAACAGTCCTCTGTCTCTTCAGCCTGGGATTTAAAATGATTGCTTTGACATATAAAGATAGAATACAGGAAGACTGTATCTGTAGATGTGTAACAAATGTGACTTACCTGATTCTTTCAACTTATGTCTAAGATCCAGTTTATACAAGGCTACTGTTGAAATCTGAACTCGGACAGCTAAATGCCACTTTGAGTGGCTGCTTTGGCACAAAAGCATGCAATATTAAAAAAAAAAAAAAAGGCAGAGCATGTAATACAATCTGAGTGAGAGGAAAGTCCCACAGAGCAAGTTAAATACATTTTTGCTGTGCTTTTAGTTATGAGTTGTCTGTTCTGAGAGGGCAACCCAGACTTTCTTCTCTTTTAGATGCTTTTACTGTTAACAAACACATTCTTAACACAGCATTAAGTTAGAAGTTAAAATAAAACATAGCTGAGAAAAGACCAGGGGACTTGTCTGATTTCTTTGACTCTGTTACCTTGCGATGGGTACAACTTCTTAAAGCGCTTTCCTTCCTTTATGGGTTGAGAGGCAAGGGAGAGGTTTGGACAGTCTCTGAGCAGTTCCTCACTCTAATCTGCATGTATGCTGACAGCTGTAACAGGATACTTAGAATGTACATTTGTCAGTGTACTGTCTGTACATCTTAAGTTTATGCCCAGTGTTCAGGACACTTCAGTTGCAAAAAGCAAATTCTGCTCTAGCAGCAGTGAGTGTTTAAACCTTAGTACCACCCTAAATCAAATCATAGGCAAATTAAAAAGACCCACAAACCTTTCCTAGGACAGCAGAGACTGAGTGCTTCAGAAAATCAAAGAGTAATATGAAATATTGTTTCTCTTCTAACTAAGCTAGCCATTTACCTACTCTTCAGCAATGCTACTTGTGAATGCAGTTAGAGGTGAAGGGAAGACCGCAGATGAAAGTTGAGGGACTTTATTCAATCTCCTTCATAAGAGGAACTATTAACACTTATGGACTAAGTATATTTGCTGCAATAAGGAATGAATGGATATAGATAAGCAGTTTTTACTTCTCAGTAACTGCTTAGAGACTAGTCTGCCCTTTTTTTTTTTAAGTTCCTCTACTACTGACCTACCAAGCAACTTCAGGCCCATTTGACCTCACTATAATCTCTACTTGCAAACTAAGAGGTGAACCCCTCCCAACACGGTAGCTCTGTCCATAACTTAGGCTGTTATTCTCACTTAGAGGTTAGTCATCAGCTTTTTAGTACTGAGCTAGGAATGCCTATTGCCTGTTATGGGATTTGATGAAGTTTTACTGGAGTTGTCACCAAGACTAAATGTCCTTTCCTTATCAGCTCCCAATGGAGGTAGATGCATTCAGGACTGCACCTCTAGGAGACCACTGACTGTGGTGCTGTTGGCCATGCATCTGTAAGCACAAGTAATAAAATCAATTGTTGGCACTTGATCTTCTGAGCTTCTGAGCTCCCGAAGCTGAACAGTTCTCAGTTGTCAAGTCTGGTTTTTTTTCCGTCTTTCACAGCTTGAACTTAAGCTGTAAAAGAGATTGAATGGCAGGGTTTGTGAGTAGCTTGCCATCTTTTAGCAAAAGTAGCCACACACATACTATCTTTCTCATTCTCTGCATTATTTTTTTTATTATTTTTCAAAGGCTGCACAGTGTTGTTCACAAACAGAAGTCTAGTGCTCTGTACCAAACTCCTACTAGACATTACAACTGCATTACCAACTCTTAATAAGTGAAGCAGTTGAAAAAGATCTTAAAACAGCTATGTGGTGCTTGTAGCCTATTAATGCTTTGTCTTTCAGGTGCAGATCAGGGGTTACTAAACACCTTCTTCAGCAGCTGGGCAACAACAGACATGAGCAAACATCTACCATTTATTTATAATCTGAGCAGCACTTCTGTCTATTCCTACCTTCCAGCATTTAAAGCGTAAGTTCCAAATTCTAAGATGACTTTCAGAGCTTATATAAACTAATCTCTTGCAACAGAATGAACAGGCACGATGTGAAGGTATAATAGTTTCCCCTCTTAAAAAAAAAAAAAATTGAATTAATAATAGTTAAATGAATTCTCATGATAAATGAGAAGCTGATTTAGAGTAAACATATTTGACAGGTCACTTGCAAAGGAAGAACCACTCCTCCAGTATGGGATACTGTCTTATTACATCTCTAACCAAAGGCTACAGCTCTTGATCAGCTTGAACTGAACTTCAGCATGTCACTGGGGGTATTGTTCCCACCTAGTCAACTTGCCCTTTCCTCATTCAAATTACTTAAGGTATTTAACAACCAGTAGTTATCAACCTCTACCATTCAAATAAATATGGTGAACAAAGACTTGCATAAAGCTAGAACTGTCTCCCAACGGTCCTTCTCTATCTCACAACAGTTCCTTAAGTAACAGCAAGATGGAACAAAGACTATGGCCAACCACCACACCATTGCATGTTTCCTGTGTAAGGAAAACGGTATCTTCCACTAACAAGAAGCATTACATTTGCCATGCAAATAAACCATATGTCAGCATCCGTTACTGTTAAAATATATCTGTATATAATATATATAATTAATGCGTTATAATAGAGGAGGAAGGGGAAAGTATGGGAAGGTGAAATGTTACACAGACTCTTACTAAGAACTGCAAAGTGGGGGGAGGGGAAGTACCAATTGCATAAAAACAATCTGATCTCTGAATGACATCAGGTTACTAGTGTCTAAAGCAGCAGCTAGCATAAGCAGGACTGTTGCTGGCTCAAGATCCAACTATGTCTTGTGATCAGAATACCATTTGAAATCCTGTCATGCTAAAAGTGGAACACTTATTTAAAGAAATATATGCAAGTCTAAGAATGACTAAGTAGTTGTATAGAATTTGATAAGCTAATTAACAGCTATTGTGAAGTATGTCCTCTTTCTGTGTCTGTCTGCTTGTTAGTTACATGATCTTAAATTTACAAATGACCTTGTTGCCACAAAAGACTAATTGGATTTGAGGGCTCCTGACAAAAATTCCATTTAACTGACTGAATCAACTGCCTAACTGAATTCAGCAGACCTTCTAAAGTAGAATGCTGGAAGTACAGACCTTTTAAGTAGAATGCCCTGCTCAATAGGTGGAACAATTTCCCTTGGTTAGATCAGCAGCTACACTCCTGAGAATCAACAGTTGGAATAAAGTGAAATTTAAACCTACTGACATCAATAGCTAAGTTTTTCACAGCTTTGTACAGCGAGACTAGATTTCACAGCAGTCTCAGTAATCCTTTTTCCAAAGGAAAATGCCAATTCATGACAAATGCTCTCCAACTTCAAAACATGGATGAAGGACTTTTCTGAGAGATGGGGAAAGACAGATTAGTTGCTGAGGCCAGTGTGGCCATAAAGCTTCCTAACAGTTGAGCTTAAATGTTAAAAGAAAGTATTGCAGATCTAGAAAGCAGATACTGAAAACACTGTAGATGCTTGGCATCTATCAACTATGGTACAGGTCTTAAGTGGACCGAATACTAAGAATACACTTCTCCATTTACAGCAAGTATCACCTCTTAGTCATTATTTAGCTTAAACAGCCTTGAGTTTTAAAGAATGACAGTTTTCCTCAGAACAAAAGCAGCCTAAGACGAAGAAAACTCAGGCTGTTAAGTAGTGATGTGACAGCTGATAAAAATAAGGTAATCCTCTTATATCAAATCTTGACATATGGAGTTTGAAGTTGAAGCCTGGAAGCTAGCCTCTTTTAAGACAGTTTTCTTTGGGTTTTTTTTCCAACAATTAGTGCAGGTATTTGACCTTGTTCCACACAGGCAAGTTTTCATTCTGCAGTAAGATCAGTTGTGTTCAAAACATTGAACATCAATATTGAAATACAGTCAAAGATCTTACAATAGTATAAAAACCACCACTCGGTGCATACTGCCTTGTTTTGAGTATTCTGAAGTTTTTTAAACACACCATATGTTGTAAAACTCCATAAACACCCGAGTCCTGGTCGAAGGATGTGCTTAACAAAATGTTAGACAAATTAATCAGGCATTATTATAATTTTAAACATTATGTTGAGAAGAAATCCTAACATGATACAAACAGAACTAGGTGAGAAAGTTGCTGTCAATAGGGATATTGCTATTGCTTGTTGACAACACTGATTCAAGCTGAACTCCAGTTCTGGAACTAAAAATGAATGGCTTGAATGCCATCTCTTTTATAATGTTATTTACTTCAGAAGGGGTGCATCTCCTCTCTTAATATCAAAGAATGTAACTGATAACATTTGGGACAAAGCCAGAAGTCCATAGTGAAAATGCAGTTAAATTAAGAAAAAAAGCAAACCAACCACCAAAACAAAAGCAAACAAACAACAAGAAAACAACATAACAAAACACAACACCCCCCCCCCCAAAGGAAAGCACAACAACAACAACAAAAAAAATCACCAAAACCAAACACACACCAACAAACCAACATGCCACCACAAAACCCACCCACAGCTAAACTAAGGTTATTTAGAAAATAATGGTTGGTTCTCTAGCAAGACCCTGCTGCACCAACATTGGAAGCCCTATGAAATGCCTAGGTTGTACAAAGCTACTATGTTGCAGCAACACTTTTCTTGCAGCAGGGCCTTCCAATGGTCCTTTTCTATAGGGCTATAAATTGAAAGGGTACGTCTAACACTCACCCTTCTCTACCTAATGCTTGTAATGCCTAACTATCTGGATCACTGACTTCGGAGTAGAATCTTTTTCACTTTTAAAACCAGTTCCGATTGCAACGGCTGCTTGAGACTGCTCTCTGCTGAGCTATGGACATCACTCTACCTAAAGACTTGAGTTGGCTGTAAGTACTTGAATAGCCCAGACCATTAGGTTTTGGCTGTATTCTGACTAGTGTAATGTAGAATTCCATTTGCGTTTCTTTCTGCTGTATAGTGATGCTTTCAGTCCCTGTAGGCATTGGCAGTTTGATCATTTAGCGTTTAGCCTCCTAAATATGTTCATATTTCTGTTTTCTGGACGCCTACAGAAACTGCAGGTTAAAAAAATAAAAAAAAAAAAAGTCTGCCAGTCAAAATTCTTGTCTTCTAGGCACCTACACAAACTGCGGGCCCTAACTTTTTCTGTCCAACAGGTTTGGTGCAAATACTAAAGTGGTGCATTTCCTGGGAAGCTCAAAGCCATGGAACTATACATATGACTCCAGAACAAAAAGCATAAAAGGCAACATGGACGACCCTAAAATAGTTCACCCAGAATTCCTCAACATGTGGTGGGATACCTACACAGCTAATGTTTTACCATTACTAGAACAGCATGGAATTGTTAAAGAAATTACTACAGGTGTAAACATGGTATGTGTTTTAATATGCTGTACAAACTACCTAAGTATGGTTCTTTACCATTCCACCAGTTTCCCCTCTGCTTCAAAGCATGGATGTGGTTTAGTTTGTGGGATGCAGGGCTTTTTTTGGTTTTATTCTGTTAAGCTTGGAATGAATAATTCTACAGAAGAGAAGCATGCTATAGTGGTCTTGAACATAACTGTCTGCTTGCCTAAAACAAACTTAAGTAGCTAATGGTGCACCAGAAGTTACACTGTAGTAACTTTTAACTTACACAGAGAAGGGCCCTAACTCTTAATGTCTTGCAGCTAATAAAGTTCTCAAGCAGAAGAGAACCCCAGTTCAGCTTGCAATACCTATATACAGACCTTGCACAGTGAAAGATAACTAGGTAAGCTTAGGATAGCTAGAGAATGACTGCTTATGTAGACTGGCAGTGATTAATCAACCCCAATACTTATCAAATCCTAAGTAATGCTTCTAACTCTAGTTCTCATTCAGAGTTCAGTAGCTTGCATCTGACAACAGACTTGATAGTCTTAGCTTAGTACATGGGCCAGTTCAAGTTCTCAAGCTTTCCAAGACCAAAGTTACAGATCTCTTAAGATGTGCTTTCTTCTGTTAATCTTATATCTTTCTAACAAACTATTTGCAGCTATCGGGCTTGGTCTATACTCTGGCTTTCTCTTGTGGCTTCTGTAGAGAGGTATGAAGAACTTAAACTTCACTTTTTTTTTTTTTCCCTTCCCCTCCCTGCTAACTTCTGTAACTCTGCTTTGTTACTTTGCTAGGAAAGCTGCACAATCCCTGTCCATTGGCAATGCTTGCTGCTGCGCATGAGAACATCTACGTCACTGTCCCATTCTGTGGCCTGTTGCTCACTTTATGCAAAGTATTTCTATATTTTCACTCTGCCTTTCCTTTTAGGCAGAGGTTACAGAGGCAATGTCCCACATATCAGTATCAGCACCATCACCAGTATTACCAACTGTATCTTCAGAAGAACGCAAGGAACGGTGGGAACAGGGCCAAGCTGACTATATGGGAGAGGATTCCTTTGACAACATCAAGAAGAAACTCGATACCTACCTTCAGTAGAAATGTCTGTCTCAAACAGTGGTGATGCAAGGACTTGTTCCAGAACTAACAGCTAGAAAGGTGTAGATGGTGGTCAGTTACACTTGCTAGTAGCTTGATGAAAAACTTCTTGGCTGAAGGCCTCTGCAGTGCTACAGATGAAGACTGAGCAAAAGCTAGGAAGCAGAATTCCTTGGGCCACCTATAACTGGCCAATTTCCAATTCTCCCTACTAGATAAAACCAGGTATTTTCAGCTTAAATTTTCTTCTGTTGTGATCAATTGGCTCAACATATTCCTTGAAACTGGGTTTGTTACCTCACCTCATTAAGGTGATTAGCATTGATTGCTTGCTGTTTTAGATGTAAAATCTAATTCATGGGATTGCTCATACACTAGAGTGGTAGCCATTCTGCTTTACCATAAATGTAGTAATGACACTGGGATACATACAGATGTAATAGTCATAGCACTGCTTTGCTCTTCCAGTCACAATTGCACTGAAGTTTTGACCAGGTTCTTACGCACAGTGCCTACAGCATGGCAGAATGCATTTTTTTCAGTTCTGTATACTATGGGACTAGTAAACTGAGTTTTATCTGTTACTTGCAATATTGCACTTGATACAAAAATAAAAAAGTTGTCATGCATTTCTGGCTTCCCTAAACTCTTGAGCAATTGGGAAAAAAAAAAAAAAAAAAAAAGGAGCTCTGAAGCACTCTAAAAATTTGACAAGTATAACCCTTAAGCTTTGCTAATGCTGCTCTAGCTGTCATTAGCAAGTGTCCAGCTTTTAGTTTGGTAATTATTTAGAGAGTATATAGTCATTTGCCAGGGAGCTGTTTAGGATGATTCCCCTTTTTAACCTACCCTATGTATAGGCCAGGGCACTGAAGAAAGTACCTGCTTGATGCTACTCACATAAGCAACATGGAGCTTGGAAAGAAGGAATCTTTCTTTGGGTGACTAAAGAAAGACCATCCCTAACATAAGGCCTGTACACTGTGAACTTGTTTTCAAACACAATGGTAATGCTATTGTGGCAAAGAAAGGCTAACTAGCTGCTTAAGTAACTGTACCTACCCTGACTGGGAAAGCTACTCTTTCCATGTGTGCAGACAATAAAGAAAGTGCTTTTTTTGGCCACATTCAGGCTACACACTGCATTATAAGACGCGTGGAAAAGCAGTAAAAATAGCACAATAGTAAAAGCATGCCGAAGACAGACAGATTGGATGTTATCTGTACTAACTTTCAGATCCATCCTTTAGCCAAAAGTCTAAACAGAACAATTTACTTGGTGTTCTGTCTTTGACAGCAATACAATATATTAGTCCAAAAACACTAAGAAAATATTATTTCCAATTAAAGGAGGATTTTGTCAGGAAGCTAGGGATGGTGCTAGACTTTTAGCCTTGAGATAAAATTAACAATCAACAAGCTCTCACCATTTGCTGGTAAAGCAGAAGACATAATCTAGGTATGAGAGTTAGCTTGTTGTAAAACTTGTTTTCACTACTTAATTGCTCTAAGATTCCTTGGTCATCATTGAGCAAAACAACTAAAGATAAGGTCCAAACCAAAGTAGCTTGTAACTACTTAAAAGGACATAGCATCTGAACTTCCAGTTGTAACTAGCCCTTTCCTGTGAGGGTTTTTCTTTTGAGGGGTTGTTTTTTGTTGGTTTTGTGGGGTTTTGTTTGTGTGTGGGGGGTGTTTTTTTGTTTGTTTGTTTTTAACAGATAAATTTGAAGTTGTGTGAAAGCAGGAGGGATTACTAGTTACAATCTCTAGTGACGAAAGTGTACTTTATCCAACAAGTACAAATACTGGAGTTGTGCATGCTCACAAAATACTCTATGGAAAATGGTAAACTACTCTTTTGAAGACAGATGAACAGTCTCTAGGTTTTGCTCCTCTTGTCTGTATTCATACTAGAGAATAGGCATGTTACTTCTTTTTACACTTAGTTGAAGAGAACTGAAAGTGTAAGAGCTCAATTCTACTCCAACCTGAAAGTTTGGTTTAGTATGCAAGTTTTGTTACATTAATACAAGATAAGGAGAGATGCTGAGTAAGATGAAAACCTGCATGGTTTGGGTTAACAAATAGCTAGTAAAGAAAGAAAACCTATAAAACCATTCTGTCCTAGCCTCTGTGACTTATACTGTGTGGTCAAGTGTTTACCCATAGCCTCAGGAAAGCAAAAGATATGACATCTATACCAAACTCTATGCAGCTTTTGTCAATAAAATGACCTTAATGTCATTATCTGCCACTATTTCCTTCATAATTACTGCAGGCAGCATTTGCAGAAAAATAGAAATCCATTTTTATCCCTCATAATAGCATTGCTTGATACATCAAAAACTTTTCTGCTCTGAGCTGTAGGTACTCAAAGCAGTAACAATTAAAGCACTATACTCAAAACATCATTAGTCAAAATCATTGCCCTGCTTAAATTGCAACTTCAGTGGAACTCCATTTGCCTTTAAAAAGCACATAATCTAAGGTATTCTTACATGGTGACAACTCAGAGCAAAGTTTTTGGTTTTCATTTACATCTTTTTATGTAAGGGGTAAAAAACCCATAAACCCAAACAAACAGGGAAAAAAACCAAACCAAACAAAACATCAAACAACAACAAACAAACAAACAAAAAACAATCCAACAAACCAAACCCAGAATGATAAAACTACTAACTCCAAGAAAGAGAATACTAATAGCCAAAGACTACTTAAAGATCACGAATAGCAAAAAGAAACCCTAAACAACCAGAACACCATGATTTTTAGCCATCTGAGTAACTGAAAATCTCCATCAAATCAGACAAGACGTTTCTGTTCTCAGCTTTCACCTTTAGCTGTTCTCTCATATTTTAATGGCTTTCTTAGGAGAGACCTTAATGCTAACGCCAGTAAGCTTTTATTTGGCTTTGGAACATAGCAAACCATCAGCTAGTAGAGGAAAAACAATATTAGTAATTGTTTTCATAATCCTAACTCAAGCTACTCTGCAAAATGTCAGAATATTTTAACCCAAGCAATGATTTAGCATAACTCACCACTGCAATCTGTCTGTTCCTCATGGAATTTTAACTTAGAAAATGGAAAGAATGACACAAAGTCAGATCTCTCACTCATAATTAGGAATAATTTCTCCAGATTATCTCTAAACATCAGAATCTGAATCACAAAAACCCAAAGAAAGTTTAATTTACACTAACTCTATGCAATAAAAAAAAAATAATTGAATGAGGTGTAGCAACTCTGTTTTCTTTCTGTCACAGCTTTCCAGTGACAACCGGTTACTGGGGTTCACGCTATCTTCCATCATTTGTGTCTTTTTATTTCTTTCTCTATCAGACTTAAAACACACTTTTCTCTTTAACTAAGATGCTGGCTCCTCAAAAACTGCATCAGCTTGTTATATTACATATTTTTAATTCCTTTCTGACTCCTTCCATTGACTCAGCGTTTCTCCAAATAGCAGACATTTTCCCTTTATTTCTCAGTCCTTTCCCATTTCCTATGTTTGCAATTCATCTTATAATTAGCTTGCAGGTATTCAAAGAGATAAGAAAAGGTGAAAGGCATTAAAAGCAATTCAGATTCCATCTCTCTGCTGCCAAATAACACTTCCCGAATCTAAACAGGACTGAAACATAGTAGTCTCTCCCTCCAATTCAAAGTCTGAGCATTACAGGGAAGGCAGCATAATGTTAAGAACACCACCTATCAGAAGACCATAATCAAAAGGAAAGAGACAGGAGGACAGCCAAGAATATCCAACTAATACCCAACTGACATTCTTCAGTGCTATTTATTACTTAGCGATACCATGACTGTGAGTAGTTTACCAAATTCTTCCTCTGTAAATCAAGATGCATGCAGATCAGCCTCCCATTAAAACACATCTGCAGAATGCGATGTGTTCTGCAAAAGCACGTAGCAGTGCAAGAAAGCTGTTAGAAAGCTGTCAGCTATTAAAATAATTGTTGTTTATTTTGCAAGGGCTAACTGATTCACTGACAAGCGAGTGTGTCACATTCTGCTGTGCGTATAGCACAGTCTTATTGTTCAAAGCATGTACAGAAATTATTAGAAAGCATGTCATCAATACAAGCCTATGATTCCAGCATTTTATCCATATCACAAAAACCTTTACCTTTACAAAAATCAGTGGAATTCTGTTTAAGGGAAGTAAAACATTAAAAGAAAGTGGTTTACAAATTTAAGGACTTCCTCTGTTGATTACTTCCCAGGAGCTAGTGAAAATGAACTCCCTGATGCACCTGTGTATTACTCAGAAATAGTAAAAAAATATTTTAAAATTTTGAATTAATAAGTCTTTGAATGTAGTATGCAAAAGTAAGAAATCCTTACAAAGTGATCACTGACCACCTATTTTGAAACAATACGTTCCCGATGATCCGTTTGGTTGTCAGAAACACAGAGCTTGAAACATGAAGCTAATTAATTTCTTTAGTTTTGTCTGAAGGACAAAACACATGCTATTTAATTTTTGTTACCTTTTCACCTCAAAAAAGATCAAATTCTTGCAAGTTAGAACACATGAAGAAGCATTTCTGCTCTGATGGATTTTATGTATTCTTAAGCATTGTACATAATAAGAAATGAGCACTGGAATATTTCAGGAGTGGAAAACAAGTTGGTGCCTTTCTAAATTAACATTTAGGAACTAATTAGTTTTTATTATTTCTTCGAAGCATTTATATTTTGACCAGAAAGACAGCAAAACTAAAAGTTAGCACGATGCATGTAACTTGAAGACCAATATTAACTGAAATATTAAATATATTATTTACTCAAAATACCACAGTTCCAAGCTATAAATCAATTAGAGCCTTAATTTCATTAATTTTGGTTTGTTTTACTTCACTTGCTGAAGGCTTTTTGGTAGCAAGTGCTCCT
Source organism: Ceryle rudis (assembly GCA_033439905.1). Classification (NCBI taxonomy): domain Eukaryota; kingdom Metazoa; phylum Chordata; class Aves; order Coraciiformes; family Cerylidae; genus Ceryle; species Ceryle rudis. The sequence goes on along the minus strand of JAAGNO010020821.1, from coordinate 16,989 downwards.
GCTGCAAGTTTCCTCTTCTTGTTCTGAATTTTCAGCATATTTTCTTCTACTGAATCCTTCACAATGAACTGAAATACAAAGAAAACCCCACTGAAATGAAAGCATTCATTTTTTGGGAGGAGAAAAAAAAAAAAACCACAACAACTAATACCACAAAGTTTAGAATGAGAAATTCAGGTACTTTGGGGAAAAATATTAAAAAGCTGAGTAGCCTAAAGCAGTTACATTGTTTCGTTATTACTTTAAAAAGAAAGTACAAGAAGGAAGTGTTATAAAGTGGTTGGAGGAAAAGTTTTGGCATTGTATTTTTTTTTTTTGCCTTAAAAAAACCCAGCAAACACCACTTATTGGAAGAATATCTCTCTCTTCCTTGCTACTTATATCAGAAGAGAAGTTGTCTTCGGTTTCCTAAGTAGTATTTTTGGAACTGGGTATTAATGAGACAGAGCAGCTGCTCTTCCACAGCTAAACAAGCTGCTATGACAAAAGCAAAAGCATCCTACATACCTTCAAGACAATAAACTGTAAGGGTAGGCAACAGCAATACTACCCCATCTTAGTAACTCAAAGTAGCTCAACAGGGACATCCAATTTCTAAAATTATTATTTCACAGGAAAGAAGTTACATTTCATAAAATCTTACAATCCAAAGCCCACACTTCAAAAAATCACACCACAATTTAACTTTACTGCTGAGACATATGAAGTCACAGTTCTTTTAAAGATACAGTAAAGCTTTTGGAAAATTACTTATTTTTTCATAACCAGAAAACTGTTTAAAAAGATCATCTCACAACTCACCTTAGTAATAACAACATTATGCTTCTGACCCAGCCTGTGACACCTGTCAAAACACTGGTCTTCTGCAGCAGGATTCCAGGCCTATCAGTAGCAGTAATGAAGAAGTTAAATAACCTCCCATCAAAATACATACTAAGATACGCATGAAATCACAAAGAAGTTATTGTGCCATGACCTCTTAAACAAATTTTGCTTGCAGGTTAATTACTCCCAACGTAAAGTCTCATTCATTAAGTATTCCACTATAAAGAAAGCTTTGAGAACTTCTCATTATATATTCATAAAAAGCAGGAAATTCAGGCAAATGCTTTAAAAAATAAGTTTGACAGGATTCTAGGAGATTATAAAACAACCTGGAACTAATTCCAAAATAAATACTGCATACACTAACTGCCTCAGTACCCTCTTCCTGATAGCAAAATCTAAACCAGCTGAACACGGGCAATTATTTATCAGTAGGCTAAGTCTCCCAACTGTTAAGAAAGCCCAGGTATACTTCCATTAGTACATGCAATAATCACCGTTAGGTAAACAAGAAACATGCTGAACACAAAACAGTAGTATAACTTTCCTACTTATGCTTAGGATATAACACTAAATATAAGGATTTGTGAAATGCCAAGTCTGTGCTGTGGATTTTTCCAGCACTTTTCTTCTATCTAAAGGTGTAGTACTACTAGTTCTCAGAGAACACATAGCTAAATCTACCCAAGAAGTAATAATGTTCTGTCTGTAATAAGCAAGTCTTGTCCAGTGATCTCACCTTACCATGTCACCCACACAATGAAAGTTATCTAGGAACTCTTAATGACTCTATTCTGTGGAAGGGAAAAAAACACAGCAGTCGGCTAGCACAGAAAGTTAGTTTTTGCTTCTAAGAACCTCTGATGCCTAAACACACTTACAACATCAAGCTGCAAGATAAAAACCAAACAACTCTTGTTTCTTCAATCTGAGAAAGCACAGACCTGCCACAAATTATGTACCTGTCACTGCAAGATGAACATATCTGGCAAGCTATGTACGGCAAGCTGTTCTAATACTAGTCTGACTGTACAAACAAGATGAAGTCTTGAGGAAAGACCTAGTCCAAATATGCACAAGCATGTTCCTTTCTATCTTTGCTGTAGTCAAGGAGGACGTAAGTGTACTCTCTCACTCTTTTCTCATCAGTCCAGAAAATGAAAACTAAATTGCAATACCTCTAGGCCTTTCTGCAATATCTTACACAAAGGATACTATATGTTAGATAGGAAAATATAAAGAAACTTGAGCCTCAGAGAAACATCTGTTTTACTTCTAATACTCTCACATTAAAGGTCTGTATTTCTTCCTAAAGGTGAGAATTCAGCAGATACTGCTGTATTTTAATAAACGAACAAATAATTAAATAACTAATTTTTTAAAAAGGGCAGGGGGTGGGGGGAGAGAAAGTGGTTTACAGTTGGATACATGTTCCTCCCTTGCATGTGGTAGAACACCCCTCAGTGAAAGAATGCAGACCTCTAAGATACAGTTCTACAAAAAAATCTATAGAATTTGAGTAGAAAAACTGGTCACTCCCCTGTCTCCAGAGGTATTTCTGATTCTTAAATCCTATTATTGCTACTCATTCACTTCAAGGAATGCTAACGCATGACCGAATCTCATTCAGCACTGAACATACAAAAGTGAGATTATAAAGGATCACGTGGTCCCATGGCCCCTTCATCAAATACAAGTAGTGAACCACTACCACTTGGGATGGTTACCATCGCAGAATGGTTACCAGCAGGATGAGAAGTTGTTCAGTAAGGCTGTGATTATATTTGGCTCCGATTTGTGAGGTGTAACAATCTACTGTAGATGACTCGGTGTTAACAATGCTTAGCTTATTTTCTTAAAACTGCTTGCCGCAGGACAGCATACACATTATACCTCATAAATTATTTTCACAGAAAACAAAAATTCTCTTGTACTTTCCACAAGTTTTCTTATTCAGAGAATTGTGGGGTTTGGTGGTGGTGGTTTTTAAGGCAGTTAGACTAGATGGTGTTGTAGGTCCCTTGCAATTGAACTATTCCCAGCAACTCATACAGAAACAATACTTGTGAAGTTATACCACAATTCATGAAAAGCCTTTTTCCAAGGTAATTTCTTTACACTCTCATACTTAATTCATTTAGTTGATGAAGTAAATAGCTTTTGTCTTCACGCTTTTGTTATCACTAACCTGATGTCTAAGCGAGGCTAGTACTTTTTTTTTTTAACTATTGATGTTACCAGATGCCCAAGATCAAAGTTACATTATGATTTTCATTTACTTAGGTTTTGTTTTCAAGTGCACACACTGCAGAATTTATCTTAGTTTCCAACTGCCAAACGAATAGGACTGCAGAGCAGAGAGGTAAATAGTAGGGGAGGAAGTGAACAGGAAAGCTTTGATTTTGTACAATGACAGAAGACATGAACCGATTTTGTTAAGAACCATTTTGCTATCAATAAATGTAATTTACATTTTTATCCCTTCCAAATAATTCTGTATTCCTGAGTGCTCTAGTGAAAGGAAAAAAACTTCCTGAATTTAGATATCATCATCTTTCTCAGGCTCCTACAACTATAAAGAGCAACCTCAGACTAGTGGCTTTATAAATACATTTACAAAAATAACAGAAGAATAACAGTGCATAATAACACAGGATAACAAAACAAAGCAACACAACAATAAAATAAAACAACAAAACCACACCAACAACCCTGTTCCTGAAATTCCACCTTATGTCTTTTGAAATTATCAAATACAATAAACAGAAAACCACATTCAAAAGTATAAGAAAGAATGAACAGACATCAAATGTTACTCTGTAAGATGTTACACCACGTTAATAGTCCTACTGGAATTTTTTCTGTTCACAGTAAATAAATGGACAGCACAAAAACATTGTGTTACAACAAAAACACGCCAGGGAAACAAATGAAGAAAGACCCTATTTGCCCTTTAACAGATACTCATCACTGTCGTTCAATCTCAGAGGGGCCTTCCTTCTAGCTCTTACACCAAAGAAGCTTCACCTAGATTAAACTAGATCATTATGAACAACTCATTACTCACAGGATCCATTAAAAACACTCGGGAAGCTGCTGTCAGATTTAATCCAACTCCACCTGCTTTCAGAGACAAAAGCATTACAGTTGGGGATCCTGCTCGGCTGCTTTGGAAACTCTGAATTGCTTTCACTCTTTTCTTCCGTGCCATCGACCCATCCAAACGAGTAAACTCAAACCCCGACTCTCTGAAGAGACAGTAAAAATGTTCAATTCAACAATCCATTTTCTGTGACAACCAGAAATAAATACATTAAAATTCTGACCTCTACTTTGAAATGTATATTTAAAATTCTGCGTTTAACACGTGATACATTACAAATACCATGACTGAGATTCATAACTGTATTCCACTAAACAAAGTATTTAAATAATTTCTTCCTCTTCTCAAGTTCTAAATATCAAAAGGACACTATATTATTTGTGAGATCTTTCTATAACACCATAAAAGCATGTTTATTAAAAATTACAATTGTTCTACTTACTTCAAGGGATGCTCTATCAGTGACAGGAAAGTTGTGAACTGAGAAACAACCAGACATTTAGCACTTGGATTATCCCTCCGCAGTTCTATCAAAGCATGCATGAGAGCATTTATCTGAAATGAAATGAAGATTTATGCAGCTTATTCTGAGTTGGTTGGATTCCACTCCTACCGGTACTTTGATATAGTTCACATCCATTGAGAAATCACTGCTCAGTAATACCTTTTAAAGGAAATAATCTTAAACTCCGTGGGTAGGTTTCTTCTAGCTTCCAAAGGAAACTAAGGGTTGAGCACTTTTAATGTCACAAACTACAGGGTAATTGATGCTGCTTTGGGGAAGAGGATTCACAAACCTTTTCCCAGACATACTTCCCACTGTCAGGAGTCAACAAGTCCCCCTGGACTGACAATTGGATCTGAGGCAGAAAAAACAGTGCCCACACAACAAAAACCTCAACCAAACCCAAACAAACAAACAAACAAAAACCCCAAACCACCACCAACAACAAAACCACCTTAATTTATTCTGGAATACAATGTCCTAAATTAGTTCTTAGGTCACCACAAAAAGATTTTTAGGATATCAATTTATAACCATCTGTTGAAAGAACAATAACATCATTATTAACTAAAATTAAAAATATAATGTTTCAGAAATGCAATCTCTAAACAAAACGTTTGAAGCACAAGTGGTGTCCCAAAACTAGGTTCTTTACCAGGTGTGCAAAATCCAATCAACACACAGAGTCAAGATAGTTGTGTTTTGTTTTTTTTTTTTTCCCCAGTTCTGCACAGAGAAGGGGTGCCAGTGATAAGCACACCTTTTGACACATAAACCGGGTCTTATATACAAAATAGTAATGAAGATATTACAGTAAGGAAAATGATTGGTCAGTTAATTTTGTCACTCCTAACTTTACATAGGAAGGCAGTAATTTACCATTCCCTGATCTCGAAGCTCTTGCTATCTTTTGGGACCACCTCCCACTCTTTGCCCCTGGCTGTGAAATCTGGAACCTTTGTTAGCCCTTTTCCTTTTGACAATACCTTGGGTCTGTCTGAGGGGTGGGGTATTCACAATGTAATTAGCTAAGGGAAACATTTTAGCAATCGTTATGTTATCTCTTCCTTTCACAAGACTGCTTCCTTTTACGATTAGTGTTCCCTCATTACCCCTTAAAGCTTTATCTGGTGAAACATCTCTGTCAACCTTCCAACACAAGGAGGAAGATTTAATTTCTGGCAGCAAATGCACAGTGAAAGTGAGGCAAAAAAAAGACCTCGATGTGGCAGACCTTGAGAAACAGGTCTGCAAAGTAATAAAAATATCTCACTAGTTCATCTGACAAGTGTTATGTTGAACATATGATGTCCATTTATTCTTCCCCTCTAGAGCAGAATATATATATTCTTTAAACAAGTTTTAAGAAAGTATAATTTATTTAGACTTTTAGTTTCTGAAAGTAAATAAAGAGCTGAATAGTTTCAGTGGTTATAGGACTACTCTACTTTCAGAAACAAACGGCAAAGCGAGAGGTCTTTCACCAGAAGTTTCATATGCTGCACAAATCATGTACTGCAGGAATGACCACCATCAAATTACAACTGATGCTCCTTTTGTCTTCTTTCCCTGCTGCAAAATTTATTTGTGATGAGATTTTATTTTTCTCCTATGATGGCTAGACATGCTGTACAGACTTTCAAATAATGAAAGTATGTTATGCATATGTAAAGTACACTCATCATATTTACATAAAATTTCTACAGATTGCTTTACAAAACCACAACGAAAGCCAAGTATAACACAATGCAATGTACCTTTGAACTGGATATCCATGCCTGATTAGGCCTCTTTCCACTACTGGAGTCTATTTCCTCTTCTAGGTGACATTCCACCAAATGCTCTACTCGAAGCTCATTTCTACAGAGAGGGCATTTGGCATTTGGCTACAAAAAATGCCCAAATAACATTAGAAGAAACGTATTAAATCAAATTATTTATAGTGAGTGCTATACCTTTACAAAGCACCTTTTAGGGAATTATTATATTGTTGTTTGTCAAAAAATCATCAAGGAGTCCATTCATTCTTTTAACACATTGCTTTGTAATTTCTGACATAACAATGGAAATATTTTACTTTGAGAACATTAAGGTGACAAATGATACATCTTTTAAACTGCTCAGCCTTCCTTAAAAGTGGTCTTTCTGAGCACACTTATACTTCAAAGAAGCGGCAAATACTTGGGCCACGGGGAGAAGACTATTGAAAATACCAGAAAAACAACTTTCAAAGACAAGATCTTTCTTAGTTACAAACAAAGAATGACCTTTTACCCTTTTTCTTCAAAGCCTGCACAGAAATAATAGCAGTCTGATGAAATATGCTTTGTCAGGGCCAGACACAGTGTATCTTCTCTTTTTCCCCAACAGACATGAAAAATGAGACATAATTTTAACACCAAAAGCTTTTTTCTCTGAAGCATGCTCTAGATAAGGCAAAGTTTAGAATTTATAGAATAGCACTCCCATAGGACTACTTACAAAATTTAACAAAAGACTGCGCTCTATACAAATACGCAACTTTGCAAAGCAAAAACGACAGGCATGAAAAGCTTTTGCCTAATGGAGCATCCCTTTAAAATTAGCTAACTCAGTTTATATAGCAATCTAGCCACAGAACCAAGGCATTTTCAGACAGGCTGCAAAGCAAACCCTCACAAGGCAGATGAACACTGGGGGCTGCTAACTGGAAATTAACCTCTAGACAATTAAAGAGGCTGGCATCATCATCTGCATATTTATTGCAGTAATAAAGACATCCTTTCAAGAAACAGAGTCTTAACACACAAATCTGAAATCAATGTCTCCAAAACATTCCAAAGGAGCCATTCATGATTTGGCAACAATCCAAAAATAATCTTCTAACGAAGAGACAAAATAATTAAAGTTCTAATAAATCTGAAAGCTTTGCGGAAAAAAAAATCCTAACGGTGCTCATAAGGAATTATTTTTTTATTAAGTGCTCACAGCTTTATGCATCCCTTCTCCGGTTTAGTACTGTAATTAGAAACAAAAGAAATCCCCAAACGCAGCTGACCAAAGCCAACACAGATACCAAAGACTTGCAGGGAAATCATATTAAAGTGACAAAAAGGGTCTTGCAATCAACAACTAGATGAAAAAACAAGAATATTTTAATGCATATCTAGCAAGCTTTTACAAGAATACAGTTAATAACACTAAGACATCAGATTGCTGTATATATTTTATAGCTTCTGCGTAATATCTTTACTTACTTGCACAACAAGGACCAAAATGAAGAAAGTGTCAGCTCTCAAGCTTTTGACTACTAAATCTTTTTTCCACTTTCAGTTAACATTAGAAAGATAAAATGGTCTCTGAGTTTGTAACTAAGAAGAGGCCAAACTTTTCACTCAGCAGTTCTGTGTTGGCAGCTTCATATCCTATTCCTCACTGATGGCTTAATGCTTACATTTGTATTAATAACAGAAAGCACAGGCATCTTGCCTGAAAGAATCCAGTGGGAAAGAAAGCATTTTTGGGGGAGGGGAGATGTGTTCGTTGATTTACTTTGTTTTTAAGGGGGTAAAGTACTTTATTCATCTGTTTACTACAAGAGAGTTGCATTGTAACCATTTGGACTCAGGAACTACCCAAATGACACGCAGCCCTACAACAAATATCTTCCATGGAAAGTATTCTGCGACTCAGGAATTTAAAGGCCTTGTCAGAGTTTGGGTTGGAAGCTGCAAAAACTTCATTTGGAATAAATTTAAATAAGGTATCATTTTGAGCTCAAGAAAGGTTTTCTCACTCACTACTTTATAGTAACTCAGGATAGTTCAACTTCAGAAGAGCACGGTCTACACCCACCTCTGTTCGGACTTCACTACTCTGAAAGCGATCTGTGGAACGATGTAGGATTGGACAATGACCCTAATTCTGCAGATTCCAGGTCCTTTCTAGCAAAGCATAGTAAGTAAGTAACTTGACTGTACAGTCACTGACATTTCACTGCATGCCTAAATACACCAAAAGGTTGAACAGGGACACTGACTCTGCTAGACACATCGAGAACCTCTGCATGGGAAAAGGGCCTCTGCAAATGCTCTTTCCTTAGAGAATAATTTCATATTGTTAGTTTTCCTCAAAATTCTGAGAAACTCGATGGGGATATCTGCCTCAGAACCTCGCCTGTCTGACAATGAAACAAAGTCAATGGACATGCCAGCCATACAACACTTCCTACCTTGGTCTTGCCAGGTAGACTGATAATGTACAAGCGGGGCCCAATTTGTCCCCCATTGCCCCCTATAAATAACACCATGAAAGTTCAGCCTGGCACTGGCAGCCCTATTGGGGCTGAGTAAAGGGCAGAATAGTTCCAGAGAGGAAGTGCAGCAGCACTGGACACAGACAGCATGACTACCACACTATCAGATTTTCCTAGAAAGTAAAGGGCAAACAATATTATGTTTTTCAAAAAAGCAATCAAAACCACTCATCCATGAGGTGATTCTGGAGAAAGTCTAGCAAAGGTCCCTAAAGACGGCCCTCTAGCAAGGCAGCTATTTCACTGTAGGTTATCAGCTTGGAGAAGTAGACATGATTATAGTTCAACAGTCAATTTAGGATACACAGCTTTGCTCTCTTAAGCACAACTATATACACATGCATCACATCACATCCATGCAGTGAAGAGGCATACAATGCTGCACTGGATACCATCGCTTTTACCCTAGAGACAAATAAAGGTGAAAACTGGAGAAAAGGTCTGACTTCAGGACAGTAGTTTTTATAACTCAGCTTATAACTAGGTTTATACTGTTCACCATTTACAAGTGCAATAGCCAGATGGCCTTCTGGTGATACCAGTTCATTGTTTTTGAATAGTTATTACAATTAACTGCAACCATAGAACAACCAACCTGTTCACTTCTGATGACTTCAAAGATACATGGCTTACAAAACACATGTGCACAGTGTGTTATCACAGGAAGATTCATTGATTCCAAGCAAACTGCACATTCTTCATCTGAACCAGAGCTTAGAATCAGCTTCATTTTACTCACTAACATCTCATGTAGTCCTTCAGTAATTTTATTATCTGCAAATATAGAAAGATACTTAAAACCAGAGATTTCCACACAGGAAACACTCTGAGCTGGCACACATTAACACAGTTCCGTTGATCAAAATACAATTAGGACAGTTTACATACAGTGAGGATATAGCCTACAATGCAGACATACGAGCTGTAAAATACTACAGAAAATTCCAACCTACTATTTCAAAGAGTAATTCCGACCTACTATTTCAAGTAAGAGTAATCTTACTTGGAAAAATGGTAATTAGAATTGGAAGAACCTCAACTGCGTGCTCAGCAATAAGTACACGTGAGACACAATGACCATGGGAACTAGTAATCTTCATATGACAGCTGTTCAAGTACTAGCAATACTATGGTCATGACACTATGTATAGTTAAGACTGATTAATTATTTAAGAAATTCAAATCATACTTACTAGTTAATAATTAATTTCTAAATAATTATTGAACCATTATCCAATTATTTCTCCATCCTGTATTTTTCAGGAAGATAAATGACAACCTTTCTAAAAAAGGTTCTGACCATATCTCAAGGGTCTTTTGGTTTCCTGAAAAATCATACACCTATACCAGTTACACCTCAAAATATGATTTTTTCAAAATATTAAAATTTGAGAACTCTCAAATTTAGAGTACTTCAAACAGACAGTACTTTCTTCTGAAAGAAATGCGTGTACTTTTTAATACTATGCAGCTCTACAGTTCTGCCTTGTCAAAAATAAAATTTCACTCTCCAGTTCTCTGTGTTCACCCTTCCTTACAGCTATAACAAAGTCAACAGTTTCCTATTCTGCTGAAAAGGCAATGGTTCTGCTGACAGGGCTACCCATCTACAAGTCATTCCCCAAAGCTCCTCTACATCTTCACTCCTGAGGCAAGGGAAAAAAAATCTGCCGTAAAAGCATTTCTGTAAATTATTACAACAGATACACTATTTTTTACTGAGACTTCTGCTCTTGGCTCTTCAGAGGTCCTCTTCAGTCATTTCCCTATGGGCTGCCAAAGCTTATTAAATGCTGCTTCTAGCCTTTGTAACTACTCATACTTCATTGCTTTTGTTCATATTTGAGTACGTGCTCGAGTACCCACTTCTCAAACTTACTCAAACTGATTATGGTATGAAAAAATAAAGGTAACAAAGGTAAAAGTAGCTAGAGAGCTTGGAAAACAGTGACGTGTTTCTGTTCTTGAATACAAAGTGCAGCTCCCGCTTCTAAAAACCCAGAAGCCAAAAGCATTCACTCACCAGACGAAAAACTAGAAGATGTATTTATACAAAGATGAGGATGACAACAAAGCTGTCTCAATCTGAGCAGGACAGCAAGGATGTCAGCATAGTGCGCGAGTACAGTTCCATCACTGAAAAATCTGAACAAGAGTTTTAACATCAGTGTGAAGTGCTACAGCCTCAAGTAACAGATGACATTCAAGCGATCATGTTTAGCTGTTCAAATTATGTTCTGATTTTTCCCTTTCCTGCCTTTTTTCTTTCTCCTGTGTTCTCAAATCCTCTTCCAAAACAAGGTACAAAATGCTACTAGCAGCATGTTCTACTATGAGAAATGCTAACGTGGCGACAAAAATTTTAAGCCCATTCTTTACATATCTCGTATCCCTTTCTGTTTCTCACAAGGCAGAACTTCTAATATATAGTTCTGCAGTAGTCTCTACTTTACTCTTCAGAACTGAAGAGATGCTAGGCTAATTTGCAATTATTAGTTTATGGCATAAAAACTGACACACATGGCTGCTAGAGCTAACATGATCAACACTTCTAAACCCAAAGTTTGTGATACCAAACTTGAACATTCAGGATTAAGAAAGCCTTTTACTTGCCTGCTAATAGTAGCTTTGCCCTCCTTCTTCACAGACTGATAGATTTGTCTCTCTTCCTCTGTAAGTGTAACATGCTGAATAAGTACTTTACGTTCTGGTAGCTCCAAAATGGGTTTTCCTTTAACTTTACTTGTTTTAGTTCTTCTAAGGGTAATACTCCTAATCAGAGACTGTAAACGCCTAAAAATACATATATAGACAATATATTACGCAGCTGGGGTTGGTCTGTTGTTGTGTTTGTGGGGTTTTTTTTCAGTTTATTGCATAAATACATGTTCTGTACAAAATCCAGGCCCAGCAGTACAACACAATTCATTATTCTGAAATATTAAATTATTTGAATTATATAATACTTACTAATTTTAACTAAAAAAAAAAAAAGAGCTGCTTACAGATGCATTTCAATTTTAAAACGTGAAACAGTAATTTGTCACATTGCCCAAGCACTGCCAGTCACACGCATTCGCAAACCCTTCATACCCAAGTCCTCCTGCAGCTCTCATTGTGACTGGACGCTGAATTATTCTGTGCCACCACTCTCGATCAGTAAAAGGTTTCAGTTTTAAAAAGGAAATAAGAGACCACAAATCCTTTACAGAATTCTGAATAGGAGTGCCTAAAGAAAAAAATAAGCAAGACTGTAAAGCCTCAAAGAACATGAAAAATACAAATTTTTAGTCAAAGTTCTGTGCTTTCCTCAAACCATACACCATGGACAAGGTCTCTCATAACTAGGCTGACATGTCATTAAGCATAATACATACTTTTTTAGTTAAACTATTACAAAACAAATATGGAAGAATGAGAAAACCGCAGCTCTCAGCGCTAGGAAGGCTTGGATGTTAAGCTTTCCATTTCAGCTTCACCAGCAGTGGCTACGTCATTATTGTCATTAAATTACATTTAAGGATCATATTCTTGCATGGTCCCTGGCAGTTTTTAAGGTGACTATTACATTTCAAAAACCTATAGAGATTCAGATAAGCGCATTAAAAATGTGACCTTCTAACCAGATGTACCATGCCAGTTGATAAATATGCCCATTTTACTTGCACTTCCACCAAGCCTGTGTACCAAAAGTTATTTTAAAATGTATGCCTGCATAAAAAAAACCCCAACAACAAACACACTAAAAAAAACCAAAACCCCAAACACAAACCACCAATCAGCAAACCAAGCAAACAAAATCACAAACAACTAAAAGAGGGCACACAGAATCGCTGCTCAAAGACAAGTTTATAAACATTTCAATGAATCTGAGCAGACAGACATTAACCATCTCCCAGAAAAAGCCAACAGAAAACACAAGATGGTGTTATACTAAGATGATTCGCACTGCATTTCCTCTGGTGTCAAATACTTTACCTGTAAGTACCCATCTTCTGTGTCCCTCCAGATTTAAGGCAGCCTTAGTTTGCTGAGCATTTGGATTTCGTATAGTGTGCCCCTCATCCAACACTATTCTCAGCCACTTGACTTTGTGCAAAGGGCTGTCACCTCTGACCTGAAACACAGTATTTTTTTAACCTCTGACTCAAATTAAAACACTTTTATTTAAATTTGGATGAAGTGACCTATTGCTGTAACAATTTCACAATTAGTAATGAATGGTATTTATTTGCATCTTGTTTATTTATCAGCACAGAAGAGCAAAACTAAGAACAAGGCATTCCTTCTTTCAGATTTAATGATTCCTGAAAAATGTTACCAGTCTTCTCCTACCTGAGTATGAGGAATGAGCTATAGCAAAAATAAGATAAGCCTGAAACTAATAAAAGCTTCAAAGACACAGAGATATGGAAAATGGAAAGAAAGCAAATTAAAAGTTTATATTATATTTAAAGATGTAATCCTCAGGCTTTTAAAATGGATGAGCTTTCTAAGAAAACATCACTTTACAAATACATCAGATGCAATGAACTACTTGGTCACAGCCCATATGCAACAGGAACTATGGAATTATTTTTTCATATGCTCCATATTCTTTGGATTTGGTAGGAGAAGGAAGAAATGGGAGTCTCATGCCACTGCAATCTGAAGAGATTTACATACTTGCCATCCCTTTCCATCCTTAAAAAAGTCTCTTCCTTAAGCTGTCATAACTGCAACCAAATAATTTTCTCTAAAACGGCAATTAATACATAGCTCCCATTGTTACCACAGCAAACCCATAAGAAAGCATACAAAGCAAAACTACAGCTATAACCTTGTGATTGCCTGCCAGAAAAGCATTTGAATATACTGCCCTCATTAGCCCAAACACTGGGAGTCTTGAACAGTGAGCGATCTTCAAAGAACACTTTTTGTCATTTACTTACTCCGTAATCAGTAGCTAAGATGTTGTATGTTGTCAGTACAATGTCTTGTTCTGAAAGAACTGATGGGTCTTTGCTACGGTCAGAACCATAATAAACATAAATATTTACGTGGAAATCTTGGTGGATATGTTGTTCAAACTGGTCCTGAAAGGAAAGTTGTCAAAAGTAATCCAAAAGATACTGTGTTACTACGTGATGGTTAGAATAATATTCTTGTAAGTTGCCTTAACTAAAAGCCACTTTCTCTAGCTCCTGTGACGTTCTACATCCCCTTATGTAACAAAAGCAATTTGAATTTGGGTTTCTTTTTACTTCTCCACTCAGGTGAGAAGGACCACTGAAGCAGTCGCCTCAGTCACAAGTAACAGATTCAGTATCACATTCCAACAGCTCTAGCTCTACCTCCTGCACAGTATTAATTCACATCCTGATGGCACATGCTCTTCAAAATCCACTGTTCCTCCCAGACTGTAACAGAACAGCTTGTTCCATTCTTTTACACTTTCTACCTTAATCTTCTCTGTTTATTCTCTTGGTGCTCATTTACAGCTTCTTCCCTCTACTGGGTTAACCACCTAAGTTTTAGCACAAATGATGGCACAATTGTCAAAGCATTAGTTTTAAAAACAGTGCTTATATTCCTTGAGTTTGTTCTGGGAAGTTCTAGGCATACAGTAATGTGGACAACCAATAAAAATGAATAATTTGATTTTTGAAGGACTAGACTCACAGATTTTCTTTTTAAATACTTCAGTTTTGAATTGACAAAAAGAGTACTTTTTCTTTACACTATTTGATGTTTCCCAATTATATCATTTTAATGTTTTACCTACAGTATAAGATTAAATTGTCTCCTTTTGTTATTAATGTTCTGAACGCAGACAGCAAAAACTTCCAGAAGTGCCAAAGTGAATCTGCCTAGTGAAAAGCAGGAAATGGAGATCACTCCTTCTGATAGTGGAAATCTCACTACTCATGGAATTGTACTCTCATTGCAATACTACCCCAATTTAAAAATTTTTATCAGATAAACTTCCCTTGTGAACACAGCTCTGTTTCATAAAAAAGGAAAACCATGACATTTTACTAGCATCATAATCGACACATACCACAGTTACACATTACAACGGGTTAGCACTTACAATCCAATTGCTTAGTACAGACAGTGGACATACAATCAGTGTTGCTCTTGGGCCATCACCAGAATATTTTGTCTTAACTGACTGAACTCTAGTGGTACCTGAGAAAACAGAAGTCATATTTAGTGGCATAATGGTTCACTTTAAAGCAAAGTAGAAGTTCAAGAAACTTATGGTTGTCCGATGTCCTTTCTAAATTTCTTCACCTGAACAGCATCAAAGCTATTTACAAAGACATAAGCTTCATTTATTAAGTCAAATATGTATAATACTTCAGCTTCAAAAAACTCAGAAAATAATACCTGTTTATCCCTTCATTACCTTTACTCTTTGTTTTTCTTTTTAAACAAGTAGAAGAAGGTAGGACAGATGCAAAGCCTGTATCTTCTTGGATAACACGGGGTGTTCCTGCAAAAAGCCAGACAGACTTTTCACACCATGCACAGCATGTGTGCATTTATTTTTATGATGTTTCATAAAAGTCAAAACTGTTAACCAAACTACTACTTCTCTCCATTACTGTACTGGAGATAAAATACTGCTTTCCTGTTCTGCAATTTCTAATTTTTTTCTGTTTATATTTTTGGTTGAATAAAAAAACAACCAAACAAACAATGAACAAACAAACCCAAAGCAAAGTTTACTTTATTCCTTTTCCAGTCAATTAGAAATCCTTTTCTGTTTGCCTTCAGAAAGGAAGACTCCAGCTGTCACAGTAACCAGTTAAAAATGAAAAATTGCCATGCAACTTACCTTCTGTTTTTTGCATCAGCCATTCTTCAGACTCCCCCAAGTCACTGCTTCCTGAATATTTGGGTTTCTTTGCTTTATCTCTAAGTTATCAACATTAAGAAGGGGGAAAAAACAAAACAAAACAAAACAAAACACCAAACACACACACACAAAACCCCACAAAAAAAAAACCAAAAAAACCCCACATCACAAACCACAGCTCTACTACTGCTTGAATTTATGTATTCAATCTCAAATCAACTTGATATTGCAAATAAGATAGCATTATGATTTGATATGTTTTTCTTTAAAGGGTTAGAAAAAGGGAAAACACAGAACACATGGCTGCGGGGTGAATGAGGCTCATAAGACTTGGCACAAAGTGGTACTAGTTTTTTAACTCAAAAATCTATGTAGCAAACCAAAAAAAGAGAAAGATTATTCCAGTTATTTACCTTTCTGGAAGACAACTTGAGTATTTCAACGTCGTAGGCTCAAACTTTTTTATGTTAGAAACACCAGGCTCCATCACACTGCCAGAGTCTTCATAAAGAATAAATCAGTATGTATGAAAAATATACAGCCATCAGCTCAGTTATCAAACCAACTTTACCATAACTTGAGCGAAAGCAGGTACCAACTTGCTTTAAAGCAACATTAATTCTGCACAGGACAAGTACTACTAAGACTGTGATCACAAATGAAAACCAAAAGTACTCATAAAACAAGTATTTACAAAGTCATAAAATGTCTAAAATGAGTTTGCAGGTGGTTAAAACCGAACTGTTAATAACAGAATTTTAAAAATGTTAGCACTGTACTGTTAATAGTAAAGTTCTGTAAAGAAGTTTTAAATCGTGCTAAATGGAAGACTTTTACGAGTAAAAATTTAATAATTAATGATTTATACATTGCCTAAAACTAAATGAATAACAGCAACATTAACAGAAAAATGGGGTAACAGCACAGATGCGCAAGGGGAGGGGGTGGGAGAAGTCGTCGTTTGTTTATCTGTCAGGTAATGAACACAATATCACCTCTGAGCACTGCCAGTAGCAGCATCAGAAGCAAATGCAAAAAATGAATTACAACAGAATTTATATGAGAACTTGAAGTGCTTGCAGAAAGAGTTTTGCCATAACTCAGGTAAGAATGCTTGAATTGCAGTAAAGATTTTAATTTTTAATATATATTAACGTTTTCTACAATCCTGAAGACGGCAAAACTTGCAAAGACTCAAGAAATGCATATCAATTTAATGTACAATAGAGTGAGAAATGGGAGCAGGGGGTGTAAAGAATTTGAAGGACATTATCATCACATGTTCAGATAAAAAAAAAAAAAAAAAAGTAGAAACACGCTATACCCTCGCTACTATAAATATAATATTATTAAAATGCTTGATGCTGATGTCAAAAAAAAAAGCCCACACGATTTTATAGTGAGGATTACATTTATTT
>JAAGNO010020820.1:12197-23413 GCA_033439905.1 Ceryle rudis | reverse complement strand
TCTCTCTCTCTCCCCTTACAGTTGGTCCATTAACCATCACCTTCAGGGTGCACCCCAGTGAACGAACGATTATCAAAAAAAATCCTTTTGTTCAGTCTGGTGGCCGCTACAGGCCACCTCACTGCTTGGCCCGCTACAAATCAGCCATCCTTGTAGCCTACAGGAACCAGGAGAAGTACCTTCACCATCTTCTCTACTATATTCATCCTTTCTTGCAGCGCCAGCAGCTCAGTTATAGTATCTACTTGATTCAGCAGGTGAGTTTAAATCAGATGTGCCTGGTGGCAGAGCTGAGCTTCCCAGTTAAGGATTAGGTTCTGAGCAAGAAATGTGAACGTTCTGATGTGGAAGTACCATTTTATGCATGGATTTAGAGCCCGTTAGTTATATGCTGTCCCTTCTCCATGGCAGCTAATGATTGAAATATCATATCACTTGTCAAATCATCATTCTGCTATTGATTGATTCTGCTTTTTTAATTTTTTTTTTTTTATCCTTCTACGGGACCAAGTTGTGATTAAATGGTAGCTTGTATTTTCAGCTGCTCAGGAACTGAATGTGGTTTGTGTGTAGCTTGTCAGTGTGGCTACTGAGCAAAGCTGTTGAGACTAAATGTTAAAGTGAGTATTTTTAGTCTGTATCAAAAAAACCATCTGGCTTGACCCTGCTGTGGGGCAGCCTGTGCAGGCAAAACAGCCATTTTTAACTGACCTGAACCGGTGTTGCAAAGGATCAGTGGTGACAGAGCAAGTCTGGGATTGATTAGTTAAAATGGATAGTTGATTGGAAGGGAGAGTAAGATTTTTTTTTTGACTTTTTTTTCCTTCATTTCTAAGCTTTAATGAAGAGTAGTCAGGGAAAAGGTGTTGATGTGCAGATGTACACTTGAGGATTGGTCCCTGAAAAGTCAGCCTTCTTTAGGTGCTTGCGGTGCATAGCCCCTGACGCAGCTAAGCTTACAAGTGTTGAGAATACCTTGAAGAGAACGGGTGAAATTTTCAGAGTCTGGGGCGTGAAATTTGGAGCCAGCATTGATTCATTCCAGCCTGTTTTACAAACATAAATTTTAATTGAGTTATCTTCTTTGTTTTGATGAAGAAATGTAGGGTTTTTTTTTCCAGGTGGGGAATGGTACATTTAACCGAGCAAAGCTGCTTAACGTTGGTGTCCGGGAAGCCCTGAAGGATGAAGACTGGGACTGCCTTCTCCTGCACGATGTCAACCTGGTACCTGAGAATGACTATAATCTCTATGTTTGTGATGAATACTATCCCAAGCACATGGCTAGTGCCATGGATAAGTTTCAGTACACGTAAGTGCCTCCATTTGCTTTGATGTAAGTATTCAAACTCGTTCACTTTCTGCATAGAAAGTGTGATATGGGATAGTAAAAGAAACAACCTTTAAGAGGTTTTCTGGTTTTGTAGTAGTGACTTCCCCAGAAAAGGGTATTTTTGGCCTAAGCAAACAATCTTGAAAAGGCCCTTGCCTGCAGTTCCCTGTTCTGCTGTTAGATCAGCTTGGCAAATGATTGGCAGATCCTTCCAGAACAAAAGTACAGGGTGGGAATGACTGGATCACGTGGAAGATGGGCGATAGGATGCGGGTATTTTGAACTGACCCGAGACATGAATTTCAAAACCAGCTTTACTTTGGTTGACTGGGGGAGAAGGTGGGGGGAATAACAGAAGAAATGGAACTTCATAGAAGTTACACTGGTTTTGCTATTCTGGATTTTGGTGGTGGGGTGACAATGTCTGTAAGGTGAGCTGTTGATAAATGTGTGACTTGAATGAAATTAATAGATAGGTGACTTGGATCACATTGCTAGTTTGTTAGGACTGGTATTAGCCTTCAGTATTGATGTTCCCCCCTGCCTTTCTCTTTTAGTCTGCCCTATAAGTCTTTTTTTGGGGGTGTATCTGCTCTGACTCCAGAACATTACATGAAGATGAATGGATTTCCCAACACATACTGGGGCGGTGGCGGTGAGAATGACGACATTGCTACAAGGTACTAATGCACAGGACAGGCCTAAAATAGAGCCAAGCTGGCTAGTGAAATGTGTAGCATTACCCAAAGAAAGGAACTAAGATGTTTTCCCTTTGCATGCTTGTGGTATCATTATAATCCAAAATACTGTTGGCAGTGGAATGTTGGAATGGTTAATGTCAGAAGATGCCCAGAATCGATGAATCCGATCATTGTGCATAGGGAGGACAAAGCTGTCTTCAGACTTTGGAGGGCAGAATGGTACTTCAGATCCTTGTGCCTGCAGTTGCTCTGGAGTGCATCCAAGGGGTTATAACCACCAGTAAGTTGACAAGTGACTCCACTGACAATAACAGCCCCAAGGGAGCGAAGGAATCTGCAAGCCTGATGAATAAGAAACCCAAGAAGGTACTTAGTAATTCTGAGACAGTTGGGAATTTAAGTTATGTTAAGAGCACCTAGCTTGTTCCAAGTGTTACCAAATCACCGATACCTGGAATTAAGGAACACGAGGTATTCTAACTTCTGCCTGCAGTGCTGGGTGATGGAAAAGCCTGCATCCTATTGTGAGGCAGTGACAGCAAGATCTGATGTGTTGGGTTCTTTTTTTCTTGTACTTCAGTTGCCATGGCAACAGCAAGCTATAGAAGTGAATACAAAGAGTTTAGTTCCAGGTACTCAGCCTAATGTGAATTCTTCAAGTACAGAATCATGGCTGTAGCTCCTTTATTCAGCTTTGTAGCTGCACTGTGCGCCTTCCTCGGCCTGCACTGAGGCGAGCTCGCAGGGCAGTTTATAGAACTAAACTGACAATAAAGGCCTTGTGTGTTTTTTGGTCTTGCTCAGTGAGACAAGCTGCAGGGTTCCGGTGGAGCGTTCTGCTCGAGGATGGTAGGAGTTTTTGCAAAGCAGTATTATTCTGGGAACGGAAAGATTTTTCTAATACAGAATTCCTCCTTTTCCTTTCGGAGAAAGCTAACTAAAAGGGTGTGGGATTGTTCAGAGATTCAGCATTTGCTAAAGGAATGGAATGGCAGGAAGGTAGATCTTTATATCAAACACTACTATTGTCTGTTCAGCTGTTCTTAGTACAGCTTAGGCTTCTAGGGTGGCTTTCAGTACCCGCGCTAAGAGTCGTGCCAGCTACGCATAGGAGTGCATTTTCTCACAGAAATCTCTTGGGGCAAGCAGGTTATGTCGATCTGAAAAGAGCCCTTTCTTGAAGGGAAATAAATCATGTGTTGTTTCCCTGAAAACTTAGAATTAGCAATGTCCTGACCCTTAGGTTCACGGAGGCCATACACAGTGCCTGGTAATGATTTATTCAGGTATTGAAATCTCAACCTGCGTAAGTTAGGAATGAGCTGGCTGGTTTTAAATGGCTGGCTTGATGCACCTACTGACATTTGGATTTTAGGATTTTAGTGCTCAAGCGCTTCTTACCATGCAGGCACGAAGTTAATTAGCATTTGAAATTGGACATTGAAATGTCAAAAAAGTCCTGTAAAGATGGATTTTTTTTTTAATTACTTTTTTTGCTGGGATACTGCTTATTAAAGCAGAGTTAGTGAAAAAGACATGCTGGCTGCTACTTAAGAGTTGTCAGACTGCAGTACTCTGTAATATTAGTCCTAGCAAATGCTAGGATCTGCCTTTTATTAGAAGAAAACACTACTCTAATTGGAATCACTTATGTGTTAACATTATCAACTACAGGAAACTCTGTTGGCTTCTTAACAGTAAATGCACATATTAACTGTTTCCTGGTATGGCTGCAGTTTAATCTTGCAATGCAAAAACTCCTAACAGCAAAGCTAGTTCAGTGTTCTTGCTTTTTCTTCTCTTTTTGATTGAACATGCCATAAGTTTATGTTCAGGAAACAAGAAACCTTGCCTAAAACTCTGTCTGAAATAATAGTATGTTGTACTGTCACTGAGGTGTTGTAATCATTTGATGGCTCTGGACTAACAACTATTTTCCATTCTATAGCCTTTGTCAGGTTTATAACATTCCTGCTTCAGTGCAGCTTGCTGCTGTACCAGATCTCAAGGGAAGCCAATCAAATGGTGCAAACATGCCAGTTAGATAACCTCAGTTGAGCAAACATTCATTCTCGCATTCACAGGAATTTTTTCTGCATAATTGCTGCCCTGTAATAGCACTAGGGCCAGCGAGCCTTCTCTAACACAGGCACTTTCTATTGGTGAACTAACGTAGATACCACCAGCAATGGGTTGCTTCAGAGTCACCCAAAATGCTTCTTTTAGGAACTCTGTTGTGGAATTTTGAGCCTTGAGTTCACTCTTTCTTATCTACCTGTCCCGCAGCTGAGCAGCTCACATTTGTTTGTCTGGTGCCTGTATTTACCACTAATCTTTCATGAAACCAGTCCTCTAATTAGGTCATCTGAATGAATGGCATTTCTCAAAGAACTGACAGAGGCTTGATCTGAATCTGAAACTCAGGACTGGCTTCCTTTCAGAAATTGCAAGATTGGGTCTGGTTTTGTTGTTTGGTGTTGGTTTGTGTTTGGGGTTTTTTTTTTTGTGGGTTTTTTTTTTTTGTTTGATTGTTTTGTTTGGGTTTTTTGTTTGGTTGGTTTGGGGTTTTTTTTTAATGCTTAGGTGATGGACCTCTAGGCAGTAAAAGCTCTTTTCTTACAAGGAAGTGAGAACGCTACTCCATTGTCAGATGCAGGGGAATTGCTCCTGAATGCTCTGCATGCTGTTGTTCATTCTCTGCTTGCTGTAATCCTCCCTGTCCCCTGTCAAAGCATGCTGCAGCTGGGAGCTTTCTAGCCCAAGCCTGGTTAGAACCTGCTAGATCACGTGGCCCTGTGGTGTTACTAAACGTGCTCCCTTTAGCTTCTTCATTTTGCTTTGATTGCATTAGCACTGAAAATCATCTCTGACTTTGAACTTCCCTATAACTAAGCCTTAGGAGTGCCATCTGTACGCCTAAGCAAACATTTTATTTGTTTATTCTAAAGGATTCAGTTAGCAGGAATGAAAATAGTCCGGACATCACCTCACCTCGGGCGCTACAGAGTGATGGACTACAATGAAGAGATGGAGACACAAGAGCCTTGGCAAAGGTAACTGTTCTAGGCAGGGGGTTGGCATTTAGGAAGCTACTCTTTGCCTTGTGGCAGGTTGACTGTTACTGTCATCGTCCTCAGAACAGGCAGAATGTACCCTTAAAGCAGGAAAGCAAGCAATGGCATTAATGTGGCTACTTCAAGGAGGCTCCCAGTCAGTTTCAACTGAATCATTCTGCACCTCTCTCTGCATCTGAAGGGTTTCTCCTACTTTCCTGCTCTTAAGGACGTTGCTAGGTAGGATGCTAATGCGTATCAGACTTAAGCATCAAATTATTCAGGGAATAAAACTTAAAATACACTTCCTGTTTTATAAAAAGGAAAAATTCAGTTGGAAGAGGCACTTTGTTACAAATTCCCTCTAATGGGGGAATCTGTGTGGATTTACAATGTGCCCTTAAAATAGTGGAGAGCAGCATTCTAGTTTAAAGGCAGGAGGAAGGTGCTGTCACAAAGACCCAGTTTTATGAGAAGAGCTGGAGGAGGGTGTTGTGTCAAGTGTGGTGGAGACTTCCCTCTATCATCTCAAAACTCAGGTTTCTGTAACAACCCTGTCTTAAAACCTACCCCCAGCAGCCTATGTGCACAGCTGCTGCCACTGCCTCCATGTGGCACTCCCAGGCCTCTCTAAGCTGCTGCCAGTTCTTTGGTGGTTTTATTTTTCTCAGACTAGTTACCACCTCACTGGCCTCCTTGTCTCAGTAAGTTCCAGTCCAAGTTGTCCCCCGTGTTTAGAATACTCAGCAAGAACCTGTTCTACTCTGTTTAGTCTTATGTTTTCTCTTACATCTGTAGGTTATGAAGGATTTTATTGGAGCTTTTTGCTAGCAGCTTTGTTTTTCAGTATTATATTGCCCCCTCTGAAGTCTTCTTCAGCTTCATCACCTTTGTTCTTCTATCTAACGGTAGGTCTTCTTCCTTCTTCAGGCCTACTTCCCGACACAGCACCAGAAAAACATGGAAAGATGATGGAATGAATTCACTGGAGTTCACGCTCCTTTCCAGGACAAAGCATCCTCTTTATACCAACATCACTGTGGACATTGGATATGTTCCCCCATTTTCTTAAGAGAATAGAAACAAGCACAGTTTGGGCTCTGGCTGGCAGCATGTATATGGGCATTCAGCTTCTACCTCCTGTTGTGGAGTCTGCACCACCTAAGACTAATTCTTATGTCTTTCATGCATTTTCCTTTTCTTCTAAGTGTTTAAGATGGAGAAGGAAAGGCTTCATGAGTAAGGTATGACAGCTGTTAACCAGGCTGGGGCTTACTGTAGAAATGGTCAAAGCACTGTAAAACTAACTGCTGAGCCAGACCCACCTCCCCGACAATAAGCTGACCCAGGTTTTCTGGAACCTTTGTTCCACAGCTGGATAGCTCTGTCCTGCTGAATACTTAAGTGTTAAAGGGATGCATGCCCTTCTGTCAGACAGGCCCCTGAAGTGCTGGATTGCGAGAAAGTGTTGAAGCCAGCTCTAGTACTGTAAATGTTTTGTGAATTTGAACTCAATTTTGAGTTGCACGTTTGGGTTAAAGAGTTCTACAATATTTTAATAAGTGTAATAAATGAGAAAGTTGCCCTGAAAACAGACAAGACTACAGCTTACCTCGTTTGGTTTTTTTTTCCTAGCTAATCCATTACTGTTTAAATGTTTTCATTGTAGCTGTAAGTAATTCAGGCTGAATGGGACCTGAGGCTGTCGCCTCGTCTAACCTCCTGCTCAGAGTAGGGAAGTCAGTATTTCAGCCCTTGGTCAAACATTAAATACCTTTGAAGGTTGATCTGTCTTCAACATAAAATATTTCAGAGAAATTAAATACTAGAGGAAAAACTGAGTCAAACATGTCAACAGTGGAGCTGTGCCCGTGGCAGGAATGCATTTGTACTGACCTGACTGGCCCCTTCTGTAATCTTTCTCTAGCAAGTCAGTCAGCAGCACTGATCATTATTTTGCAATCATGAGAGAGGTTATTTTTGCTTGTTACTTGTAGATACTAAAACTCCCTCTTCACTGAAAAGCTGCAACTATCCCCCTAATTCCTAAGAACTTCTTCAAAGCTTCGGTGAAGGTGTTAACCAGCTACAGAATCATTCTTCAGTATTACATGAAGCAGAAGTTGCTTTTTGTCATGTTCTTCTTTGCTCTTAAAGAGACTCTCCCAAGCCTGTCTTCTCATTACCTGCAAGGGAGGGGTATCCCACAAGCAGGTGTAAGACAGTCAGGTATAATGTAGTAAGGAAAGGCTCGAAATCCAGTAGCATAGTGGCACAGTTAGACTGGTGAGTCTGTGGATAAACCGAGAGTTACAACTCATAGTGGCCTGGGTATGTATACAAATATGCACTTTAAGTGTGGCCCAAAGCATTAAAAAATGCGGACGGGAATTTCTCTCACTGGCCACAGCATTTCCTTCCAGATGTCTCCAGAATAACACGGAGCCTACAGCCTGCTGCAGAACTGGGACTTCCATTTTGCCACAGGACACTTCAGCAGTCCCACAGCAGTATGAGCTGAGCTCATGAAGGACAAGTGAAGCCTTTGAATTCAGTGGAGTGTATTTATTGAGAGATTTTTAACATCTCCTCACCATACCATTAGTGCCCTGCCCTCACACATAAGCAGTTCTTCTTCAGGCTGGAAAAAAAACCCTCAACTTTTCTCAGCGAGTTTGTAGTTGGAAGAATTCTTGTGCTTTTAACTGAGAAAAAAACCTGGTCTATTCCTTTTGAAGTCACAGTGGTGTTAGGTGACTCTCCCCCCTGCAACAAGAAGTTTAGGAATAGTTGCAAGAACATATTTTTTTTCAGGAGACTGAGCTTAAGTCCTTGCACTAGAGCAGCCCAACAAGGACATTTTACCCAATGTCCCAGCAGAAAGTGCATAGAACAACACAAGGACACCTGTCCCTTGGGTCAGTCCTCACAAAAGGAAATTCTGACCCAGTCAATTAGATGCTGTCAAGAAAAACTTTCTTCTGTGCTACTGAAGTACTCTTTCAAGCAGAGTGCCAGGAGTTGTCCTGCTGTAAGAGGAACCACCAACACTATCCGTCACTGTTTCCAGCCACCTGTGTGGTGCTCGCCCTTAGGAGATCTTGGGCCCCGTGCCGACATCCACTGTGATGTTGATGTATAAAGGGTTATGTTCCACTGAGAGCAGTCTATAGGAACAAGAGTTCAGGCCATCTGTTTTCCATGTTTTAGATACCTGACGTAGAAGCTTCATCCTGCGGACAAAGAGGAAAAACTCATCATTGACAGGAATAGGAAAAGAGTTTCAAGCTCTTTCCCACCACTACTAAACCTGGGGGCGGAGCTACTGCCATTCTGTATCTACTGGGAACATAAAGTCATGTCTTTCTGGTCCTCAGCATGGACAATCAGACATGGGGAAGAGAGTCTTTTGGTTTAATCTCTGAAATAATATGCTCAGATCTTATCCATGTAACTATAACTTTGGAAGTTTCTCAGGAACACCACCCCATCAGTTCTAGGCCGATCTCACGTACATAACAGCTGCCAGCTGTAAACAGGGGTGTCACTGGGCCAGAGCCTCTGGGTACCACAAAATGCTAATTTGGCCCCCAGGTGCCTGGCTCCTAGCCACACACCAAGACACTGCAAGGTGGAAGAACGTTCTTGACTCACCTCTCTTTATTCTCCTCATTACCTTGGTCTCGTGTGTGGAAGATCATTGTGTACCTGCCTATATCAGCAGGTGGCCTCACCACTGTCATCTTCTGCATCTCAACCCTGGAAGAAGCAATAGTGCCATGAACAAGATGTCATCTCTGAACAGGTTTCCTTAACAAGCTCTTAAGGAAAAAAAGCGACATTTGGAGACTTCATCTCTTGTAGCTGCTATGAAAGCAAGTATAGAGAACTGTAGGAAACTCATCTGCATCTCTTCCACAACCCATTTAGCCAGAGAAAGGGGGCTCAGAGTTACATTTCTGGAGAGCAGGTCCAGTAGGGTAACATACCCCTTTCCTTTAGAAAGGGTTGGAAGGGACCCCTAAAGGTCATTGAGTCCAACCCCCCTGCAGTGAGCAGGGACATCTGCAACTAGATCAGGTTTCTCAGAGCCCCATCAAGCCTGACCTTGAATATCTTCAGGGATGGGGCTTCCACCACCTCCCTGGGCAACTTGTTCCAATGTTCCACCACCCTTACAGTAAAGAGCTTCTTCCTACTGTCCAGTCTAAATCTCCCCTTCTTTAATTTAAAACCATTGCCCCTCGTCCTATTGTTACGTACCCTTGTAAACAAGCTCTCCCCAGCTTTCTTGTAGGCCTAGAGAAGCAAGTAGCTACTACAGTACAGGTCAGGTAGGGCTTTAAGCACACACTTTACAACAGAGAACACTGAAATTAATATTGCCTGGTCCAGTCTGTTACTGCCCCATATTAACCTGGGAGGTCTGAGAGTCCATGCAGTTTGCACAAAGTTTTTGACTCCTGCAATAAAGCCCCTATACGGGATAGTTCTCCACATCAAAACCAAACCAAACCTTGTCTTCTTCTTTAATCACTGGAAGACAGCTGCAAAATTTTTATTTGTTCACATGAAGAAAAATTTATTTCTAAGACCAGCACCAGAAACACTAAGCCCCATGCATCGATTTAAGTGTCTGACATCAGGCACTTGTTTGGAGCTTTTGGCGTTAACTATTATCTGGGAGCACACCAGTTCTGCTCTGTCAGCAGAAAGGGTTAACTCCATGACAGCGGAATTAGGGAATAGCCCAGCTCTTTGTTGGTCACATCACCAGCAAGAGACCCCCTACAGATTTCCAGTGATTGGTTTGGGCAGTAAATTATCAAGCAAATAAAACAAATGATCTGAAAAAGCTCTTTGTGATGAACACCTCAGGACAGGGCCCAGAAGAGGCCATCGTGTTTAGCATAAAGGGAAAACAGTAGGACATAAGAGGGCTCCTGCCCCGAGTTGTTCGGGATACTGCGGGAGATGCTGCCATCTGCTGACCTCGCTGAGGAAAGCTGCAAGACTCTCCCTACAAGAAGCCCCCGAGACAGCAAGCTTCCCATTACCCACTGCAAACTCCGCAACCAGCCCGGTCCAAGATCCACCCAAGAGGAACAACGTCAGCAAAGTCCAGTTCCACTGTGCACTCTGGGTCACAGGAATTTGTTTCTACACCAAGACCGCAACAGCTGCGGAGTTAAGAGGTGCCACAGGTAACAAGCATCACTTCTGATTCCAACCATTTGTGAACACCATAGAGACCCTCAGTAAATCCTGCTGCACAGCCAGTTTTCTGCTGCCCACAGGAGCTTTTGAAAGCACACCACTATCACCTCTGTTTGCTCATTAACTGTGACACTTCTCAGGAAGCTGGGGCATAATATGGGACCAAGCCATCCCCTACCGCTGGAAAAGCCAGCTCTCAAGTCAGAGAAGTTGGTGTCTGTAGCTAGGGGTAGGGAGACAAAAAAACCCCTGTGATGAGGAGGGACAGAAATCCCTGTCTCCAGTAGTCCTTTTAGATCTCTTGAGATGCACTCTATTTCCCCAGTGTAATTACATCCCCAAAATGTCTGTCTGCATATTGAAGCAACTGAAGAGAGTAAACTCTCCATAACAGAGTATACCCAAGTTCTAAATTGACAGGCTCTGCCAGCAGAGCTTGCGGGGTCCTGGGTTTTTTTTCTGGCAGTGGGTTTTCCCCCAACCCCTTCCTCTGCTAACAGCAATGCTGGATTAGAGGTTTCTTTCTAGGCAAAGCACAAGCCATCAAAATTAAAGTTTTGTTGACTTTTGTCCCACTAAACCTCTTAAAACTAACAAGTTGCTCCTACTTTGACAGGCAGGTCAGCAAAACTCCTTTTAACAAGAGCCAAGGGCATATGCACATAGATACAGTCTTTCTAAAAATTGAAGTTACTCACCATCTTAGCTATAAATCAACACCACCCACACACAAGCTGAGCGCTGCTTGGAGTAAATCATGGCAGAAAATGAATGCAAAAAAACCCGATCCCACCAAAACTACAACACTCCCATGCTCTTACAAAGTATTGGAACTCCATACATTTGTGTCTCTGGCAAATCACACTCCAGACTTCAATCTGATTTCCAATACTGTGTGGCTGAGACAAAACA
>JAAGNO010020819.1:12712-31301 GCA_033439905.1 Ceryle rudis | reverse complement strand
TGATGTAATTACCATCAGGGGGGTTGGGTTCAATACTGGTTTTGTATATATTTGTACATATTCTATTTTATTATTATGATCATTAAAGCTGTTCTAGTTTCCTTTTCTAATTGCTGAGTCTCTCTCCCTTATTCCTTTTCCCTTCCCTTCTGGGGAGGGAGGGGGGTTAACAGAGAGTGTCTGTTATAGGTCTAAGGGGCCGCCCTGACCCTAAACCGTGACAACTGTACATGAGCACAGAAGGAATGGAAGATGGATGTCTTGAGAGAGGGATGTGGGCTTGCCTCTCCTTATGCAACCCTCCCATTGGGACGCACCTCGTCTGCACCCCATGAGCAGATCAGGACCAGAGTTTTCATTGATGGGAATTACGCTCCTGTCACCCTTCAGCACTGCCAGCCACCAGGTCTGCTGGATGGGGCAGAATGAGGACAGCCTAGGAACTGTCTGCTGAGAAATGATGGTATTTTCTTCATTTACTTCCTCAGGTAGGGCCACTAATGACCAGATCATTCAGAGCTGAGAAGCAGACAAGAAGAAACAGAAGATGACAGCTTTTGCTCCTCTGTCAGTTTATGAATAAAAATAAGATGCGAAAAGACAGAAATTGCTTGCTCATCTTGAAGGACGGGATGACCAGATATCACTAGGTTTGACTGCTAAGGGAAATATTACCCACAGTTACAGTCAATGTTCAACACAATAAAAAAATGTTTCACGAAACTTCCTTTTTTTCCTATGTATCTTCTGACTTTGGTCAATTAACAGCAGATTCTAAAAAGTGACGGTCTAGAATGCCTCTTTCAACCCAGCTACAACTTGAGGCAAATTGTGAATCTACAATAAAACCTAGCAATTAGCTTCAAAGGTAATGTGAGGGGACCTAGGGTAGCTAGAGATACAAGCAAACAGAACAAAAACCAACCAGCCAAAAAAACCCAAAACCCAAACCAACAAAAAACCCCCAAAAACAACAAAAAGAAGGGAAACATCGATTATGTAAATCCTGGGAACTGCTTGGCAATGCAAATCACATCTACAATCAGGAATTCAACAACCACTTTCAATTTAAGACCAGTTCATCGGGGTGTATGATTAACGCTTGCTTACTTGCAGGGTGGCTGTACTGGGGGAAATGAAGCCACTGCCCGTTCCCTTTACTGTGGCTCTGAGGGATGCAGTCCACGTGCTAGGGGAGCAGGAGGCCCTGCAGCACAGCAAGGCCAGGTCCCTATACCAGGTTTAGCGGTCAGGAAGGATCTTTAAGCATCTGCCAAAATAATAACAGCAACGCTGCAACTGAATAATGAC
The DNA here is from genome assembly GCA_033439905.1 of Ceryle rudis. Lineage (NCBI taxonomy): Eukaryota > Metazoa > Chordata > Aves > Coraciiformes > Cerylidae > Ceryle > Ceryle rudis. Next base: position 29,990 of record JAAGNO010020819.1, on the reverse strand, counting down.
CAAAGCAATGGGTATTAATTATATAGATGACACAGTCCAAGTCTTAAGTAGCTTTAGGCACTTGCCTTGGATCTTTCTTCTTTTGCATAATGAGAATCCACCACTGAAATGCCAAAGAGTTTATTACAAAAAACCTCCAGCAACCCAAAACTGCTGTGTTTGAGTGGCTGGTGACAACTGTGCAGCCAAGAGGCTTCCCAGAAGACAGAGAGATGTATAAAAAAGAAGCCTAATAGGCAAAGCAATGTCTTTATAAAGGACCACAAAGGAGATGTTAAGTGATTCCTAGAAAAAGACCCACAGGTTTTCTAACGTCTTTATCTTTACATAATGGTGGACTTAAAACCTACCAGCATTGTCACACAAACCTGCAATGCTGGGGTATTTGTGAGGATGCCCACACGCTCACAGGCTTGCCTTTGCTGATTCTGCCTGATGAACTTCCCTGGGAACTGAGAGTGAAAGCCATTCCTGCCAGGAGAGGCTCAGGAAAAGCAGCTTCCGAAACTGGGAAAGCTGAAGGACAGGCTCCAGTTTCTTTACTTGAACATTTTGTGGCATCTCACATGCTTGAGGAGCCTGACATACCTGAATGCTCAACTGGTTTAAATGCAGGTCTCTGGAAACTGCGCATCCAACAGGCTGGAAGGGCCGGCATTATGGGGCCTGATCCTACATCTCATTGGTAATGCCTTCAGCCACAAAGTTGCACAGCCACCCTGCAGCTCCTTACAAGGAAACACGAGTTTGACTCCCGTGTCCCACCAAACAGGCCCTTGTCTTTGCAGAAGGCTCTAAGTACATCTTTAGCAGACATGAAAATCCAGTTAATGTTCCCTTTCAGTTTGATTAACATGCTTTAGTGCGATCCAATTAACAAAGTATTATGGTTTCTAACGTCGCAGATTTTATATCCCTTTCTAACCAGGAAAAATCTATAACACATGATACAGCCATTAGAAAGGAGCAGACACCTCTCACTCAAAATGCTCCCTATCGCCTGATTCAAAGCCAGATAGGGTCAGCAGAAAGACATTTGCTGACTACAGTGGGTCATGGATCAGGCACTAGAGAGTGAAATCTATAAATGCCCTTTCACTTGGGAAGTCACATTACTGAAGTACATGAATTATGTGGGGGGAAAAAAATCCCAGCGAAGAATCGCAGTATTTACAGTGCTGTCTCAGCTATAAAATCCTTTCCTGGGTATTGGAGATTGGGGAGCGGGGACTGCAAAGGACTTTGGGAGAATTACAGTCAGATGGTTTAGCTGATCACTGACAGTCCAAAGCTGTACACAAACATTAGACAAGTTGTATTTGAAAACCAGCACAAAGTCTTTCCAGGATTAAGTCTTTCCACTGTTCTTCCTCTCAAACTTAAGTAAAAACAAGGTAAGATGAATTCCTTGTCAAGCCCGTGAAGAACAGACTCCAGCGCAGAAATAAACACAAATTGAATTTACTCTGGTGGCTTCAGATAGGTCACATCAAGCCAGAACTAATGCAGTATTGACCCACTCTTACTCTAGACTACATAACAAAGCAGCAAACAACATTGCAGGCACTGCAAATTAATTTCGTTTAATATTGTCTGGGCAGCAAAGTTAGCCTGGGATACAGGCTGCATTCAATAGGCACCTTTCTAGCATCAGGAAGCAGGATGAATACTAAAAGTTGGACACTTAAGTGCCATGGGAGACAGAGGAACACCTGCATTGTTCACCACAGCCCGCTCGCAAGAGTCCACAGGCAGCCCTTCGCCCACCAGACCAGCCACCCCAGCACTCTTGCTGGTAAAACCCTTAAGACTTGACTGGGCAGCCAAAGCGAGAAGGCAGTGACCTGCCTTTTAGAAACCCCCCACTGCAGGCTCTCAGTATACAGTCTGAAGCCCCACACTGCTGCCAAAATTTGAGTAGTGCAGCCACCAAAGGAAAACCCCATCCTGTGCAGAGCCAGGTTGGTAAGAGACCCCCACTGTGCATTTCCTGCAGATGCTGTCAAGTTTTCATCCAGCTCTGCAGCCTTCAGTGGGAACCAGCTGCATTCACAACGAGCTGTGCTGAGAAACCTTCCTCTCTTACTCCCTGGGAAGACTGGGGCATTCAGGTCTGATGTTTCATTTATTGATTTTTATGCAAGGCAAGGAACACACAGAGAAAGATCATAAAATGGTTTGGGGTGGAAGGGACCTTTAAAGGTCACCGAGTCCAACCCCCCTGCAATGAGCAGGGACATCTTCAACTAGATCAGATTACTCACAGCACTGTCCAACATGACCTTGAATGTTTCCAGGGATGGGGCTTCTACCTTCTGCCTCTCTGGGCAACCTGTTCCAGTGTTTCGCCACCCTCATTGTAACAAACTTCCTTACCTAGTCCAAATCTACCCTCTTTTAGTTTAAAACCATTACCTCTTCTCCTGTTGCAAAAGATCCTGCCAAAAAGACTGTCCCCATCTTTCTTATAGGCCCCTTTTAAGTACTGAAGGGCTGCAATAACATCTCCCTGGAGCCTTCTCTTCTCCAGGCTAAACAACCCCAAGTCTCTCAGCCTTTCTTCACAGGAGGGGTGTTCCAGCCCTCTCATCATTTCTGCGGCCTTCCTCTGGAATGACTCCAACAGGTTCATGTCCTTCTTGTGCTGAGGACTCCAGGACTCCAGAGATGGACACAGTACTCCAGGTGAGGTCTGACCAGAATGGAGTAAAGCAGCATAGTCACCACCCTCAACCTGCTGGCCACAAGATCCAGAAGAACAAAGCATTAAGCAAGAGCAAGATGGCACCATAAGGAAGTACTGAACAATGGCCCATCCATCCTTCCTGCCTTGGCACGGAAATGACATTACACAGATCACACAAAAGAAGATCTCAGAATAAAACATTTATCATATTCACCTTTAATGCAAGCATGCGGCTGTTAATGTAAATGCCACACAGAGTCACCCTTTGACACCAGATAGAGATAAGTGGACATGCACCTCTTCTGCTTTTCCATAGGATCAGGGCATTACACTTTCCTCTGCAATTATTTATTATCAGCCCCACAATGGAATGGAAACCAGTGTGAAAAGCATAACACACCAATAAACAAAGCTGTCGTGAGATCTGTAACGTGCCCGTGTCATTGGGTACTTTAGATTGATGCTTATAAATTAATTTCTGCCAGCTATAATTCCATCAGGCAGTCACTGAGATTGTGGGTCACCCCCACTTGTTAATGCAATCTGGGGAACCATCAAAGAGTCACTCCCACAACTTATTCACAACTGCACTCGCTTTCGGGAGGAGTTACATGGTACATCAAAGGGCAAAATAAATCAAGCCTGCTTGTGCAAATAAGGAACAAATAAGACCAAAGGTGCATGTTACTAAGAAGTTTCTATCAGAATGCTTTTGAAGGAAAATTGGGTTTTTGACAAAACTATTTATCACAAAGGGCTCCTTTTCCTCAGGGAGTTTCTGCAGATCAGGAAGGTAAAAATATTTGAGACAGAAAGTTTCCAGCCACCAAGAGAACCTATGCTGCCACATTTCACTGGGCAGTCCTAGAGCTGCTTTTCCCTTGCATTTTCCTCTTTCTGGACAAGTCTCTCCAGTCTGGGCTGCCCCTTTCACCACATGCTGCAGCAGCTGAGCAAGAGAGGCCATGCAACACGTGCTGGGAGAGCTCTTCTGGGCCCTGCGCACTGCTGAGACGCAACAGGCAAATGGTGCACAACTAAACGTGCTCCTGCTGCAGTGCAATGAGAATGCAGTTGCTCTGTAATTCCTGTTTTTGTTTTCTCCTCAATAAAATCTAGATTTCTAGTAGGAAGCCCACAATCACTTACCTGCCCTCGCTACTGCTATCCTAGGACACTGGAAGTGCTCATGTCTTCCCTTTCCTGAGGGGAAAACTTGCAGTTGGAAACAGGGAACACTCCAATAAGCAACTTTCATTTTTTCCTTATTGAATATGCAACCCCACTCCCCGAGCTAGAAAGTTCGTCTGTTTGGGGACCCAGCCTTGTAGAAGAAAAAAAGACTCCATGAAAGGAGGAAAAAAAAAATTAAAAAGAACTAAAACATTCAGCCTTGCACAGTAGCTCTGAGGATGTCTTCCCCTTTCCCTCCAATGATTTATGTCCAACTCTTCTCCTCCTCATGTGAGCATGTATTACTCATATTATCTGATGGCTGAGCAATGGTGGGAGGGACAGATGAGTGTAAGGGAGATTGGAAAACATCAGCAGTAAGTATCTCCAAGACCTCTCTTCCCCTTCAGAAGCAGTTTGACTTTTTAGTTCCTAATAAACAGAGAAATGCCGATTATACCTCAAAATACCTGTTTCAACTCATGCAGTCAGAGCAAGACCTCGTTTCAGAGGAAATGGTGGCACAAATGCTCCAGAAGAGCATCCTCACAACCAGGCAGAAAACCTGCCTGACGAATTAACTCAATGCCTTGCTGAGTCGGTTGCTGATCAGCATTGCAAATAAGTGCACAGCCCAGGCTCCAGGAACTGATGACGGACCCACTCACACAGCTTTACACTTCATGCCTCTAAGCAAGCATTATTTATAGCCTCACACTCAACCTGTAATAAATGCAAATCAGATTAAAACCCCGTTAATAGTTCATATTTATTAGCAGTGCATGGAAGATACTCATAAAAATAAGTAAATTATGTTGGTGCAAGTCTGCACATTCACTTCTGTAAATGAGATTTTGGATTCATTGCATATTAAATCACTTAGCTCTTGGATTACATAGTATGATCTCGTCTCAGGCAAGCTTTCTAAAGATACTGTTCTGCCTTTTTAGCCAGCACGCATTAGGGCCACCATTTAAGAGCACTTTCAAACCCATCTCTAAGGCCCCATGATTTCAGTGGCACGTGTTTCAGAGCTTTCCTAGTAGCAGTGCTTCTTTTGGTCTAGACATTTGCCACCACATACGATGCGTGTTCCAAAAGCAAGGTACTTTTCTCCACATTATTTATAAAGAACAAGCTATGGTGTGGTACAGGAAAAGACCTTTAGATAGATATTACGTTTTAGGGTTATGACCAAACACCTAAAAGGACCTGCTCACCCAACCACATTTCTAAGCTGCTTGCACCTTTCTTCTAGCTAACCACTGCACAGGCTCAACCACAAGCTCTGCCGACCTTGCTTCTGACCTGGGCACAGACCAATAGCTGCCACCCAGAGGGAGACATGCTCTGTTCTAAACACCAAGGCCAAAGTGGCCACACAGCCCTTCAGCACGGAGCTGTGCAGAAATGGTACGTGGTGAAGCATTTGCTGACCACCACCCCATTTCAGGCTCAGAAAAAAAAAAGAGAATTTGTAAGACTCCCGAGGAAGAACTGTGTACTTTTTAAAATTCTCAAGTGAAAACTATTGCACCTCAAGGGTCAGCCAACATTAAAAACTTGGAAAATTCCCAGTGTTAGGGTCCTTTTCAGCCCATCCTTTGCTCCATCTTACTGAACCAGCTCTACATCAAACTCAGACTTTACGGCACAAACCGGTAGTCATGTACAGAACAGAACTACACTTAAATGGTTTTCAAAAGAAATGCTGCTTACAGAGGCGGGTTTCTCAGCTCCCACGATTTCCACACTACACGAGTGCAAATAAAGCAGTCATGTGATGTGGAGTCAGGCTGGGCCTTCGCACAGGCAAGACCAACTTTGCACCCAATTTTCCAAAATCAAAACCACAGATGCAAAGTCCCTCTTCCAAGGGTATATTTTATCTTCTGGAGTGTAGAAGCAGGTGGACAGCTGAAGACAGAAAGCAAATGTGGGTCTCATCTCTTGGCGCTCGCTAGGCAGTAATGCTCTGGCAATGAGCAGGTACCCAAGGTATTGCCGGTACCTTGGCTGAGCTCTCGCTTCATATGACAACAGCAGATACAAGGATCCATTGTTTGAAGACTGAACTGCAGTCCTGACTACTTACATTTACATACATTTCACCGCTTAGACAGAAGCTTGGGAAAAGACAAGACTATCGCAAATGCTACATTGCAAACACAACAAATATAATCTGGTTACAACCGACTGCAGAGCTTATGATACCTCTGGCTATGGGGAAAAAGAGAGCGAGGCACTCTGAGAATTAATGTTCTTCCAGTCTATAGAGAAACAAATGAGTTTCTGGTGCTGAACAATTAGTACTCCTGTTAATTATGCGTGCGGGTTAGAAATAACACCAAGCGTTTGGGATTGCTTCCATTTCGATTGTTTTCTTTCTGCACTGGATAACAAAAATATATTCAGACAGCTAAATAAATCCTTCATAACACTGATGGGACTTCTTGTTCACAGCGAACAGTTATGCAAATTGCTAATTATGAGGCAGAGATAATCATAATCTAGCACATTTATGCAACCACATGCACAACAGGGATAGCTAACGCAAGAGTTGCCTTATTGTCCTCACTGCATTTTTTAAAGTCATGCTGATGGGCTGGCTCACTGCTCAGCATCGCAGCGTGGTGCAGTGGGTATCACAGCCCAGGAGCAGCCCCTGGGATGCAGGAGGGCCACAAAATAGGAGGTTTAATACACCGGAACATAACAGTCACAAAAAGTCCAGGTACTGGACTCCCTGAGAAGAAGAAATGAGAGAGTGAGTGTGAAAGAAACCCCAGTGATTTAAAATGGTCCTTTGAGAATCAGCTGCAGCCCAAGCTCATGTAAATGCTCAGCCACTTTTCCGTGATGCTAGGTTTCAAACCTTGGGTTCTCAGGCCACGACAGAACCACCGGGTCAAGTCCCACCTGCTCCAAACCTGCCTGAAATCCTGACCTGGTGTGTTTGGTACAAAAGCACAAGAGATGGAGTGGAACATCTCCCTGATGAGCAAAGGCTGAGGGAGCTGGGTCTCTTTAGCTTGGAGAAGACTGAGGGGTGACCTCATTAATGTTTATAAATATGTAAAGGGCAAGTGTCAGGAGGATGGAGCCAGACTCTTCTCAGTGATGCCCAGTGACAGGACAAGGGGCAGTGGCTGCAAGCTGGAACATAGAAGGTTCCATGTAAACATAAAGAGAAATTTTTTCATGGTGAGAGTGACAGTGCCTGGAACAGGCTGCCCAGGGAGGTTGTGGAGTCTCCTCCTCTGGAGACATTCAAAACCTACCTAGATGTGCTCCTGTGTGACCTAATCTGGGTGATCCTGCTCTGGCAGGGAGGTTGGACTAGATGATCTTTCAAGGTCCCTTCCAACCCCTAACATTCTGTGATTCTGTGTGATGGTAGATGTTCCCGAGTATCCACTTTCTGAGACAAACTCCCAGGGGTGAAAGATGACGACCCAGAGCTACCCAAAAATACGATCCTCCTACCACTAATCAAGCAGACCCATGAAATCTGACCTGCAATGCTTACCCAGAACTTCACATCATAAAAAATATCAGCTCCAAGAGATGTCCTTTTGCTTCAGACCGATAGAGAGATTGATTTAAGACACCAAACAGTCACACGGAAGAAGAAAAAAAAAAAAAAAGCCCAACAAATGAGAGAAAAGACTGCAACACAAACACAAACCCTCCCAGCCAACAGCAATTCATGCTCGGTTGCTTTCAGATAGCACACACTTGCTTCACTATTTCTCTCCAGTTTCCCAGGCTAGTTATTCCAGTTCAATAAAACCAGCATTGTGTTATCATTTTCACTTAAGGCTCCAAATTCAGAATCTACCACCACTTACTGCAAAAAAACAGAGGTAAGAGCACAAAGTGCTGCAATGCTGGGGAAACTGCATGGTGACATCAAAAAAATCCTGCAAGAAAACAGCCTGGGAGATGGTCTGCTTCTGCCCTAATTAGCTATCATTTTGGCAAACACAAGGGAAATGCAGTGAAAACAACCCTGTGACTTCACGCACCCAAAACATGGAGAGAAGCTCTGGATGGGCTCTGAACTGGAAATGATGGATGTGGCTCGCTTGCGCGGTAATTAAATCTCCTTCCACAAAATAAGAACAGCGATCTGTGTCCTGACGAAAAAACCTGCTGCATCATGGAAATGGAAAAGACTGATCAGGCAAACCCGGGAGGAATTGCCAAGGACTATTATTTTTTTTTTTTTGCCTGTCGCTAAGATATTAAACTCGGGGAAAGAAAAAAGAAACAGCTTTCTCAGACCTGGCTGCCTCTGATGAGTGAGCAGCTAGAGCAGGGCAGCAGGAAAGGGGTCCTGCCCTGAGCCGCAGCTGGAGGGCCACCCTGTGCTGGCACTGAGAAAGCAGCCATGACACCTGGGTGCTGCTCAGCATTGTCCTCTGCTTGCAAGGAGATGATGGTGACCAAGTAAGACAGTAAATTTTTGCAGGGTTGGGGTCCAGTTCTTACCATGCCAGCCAGTGTGGCACTACGCGTTACCTCACGGGGCATGAGCATGCACCAGCCCCAGTGCATTAGAGCTGGTCCTGGCACCTTGCCTCCCAGCACCCCTCTGAGGTCATCCCAGTGCCCAAGGGACCATTTCTCTGCCTTGCAGAGGGCATAGACTCAACTATTCCCTGCAGTTGTTGTAAGCATGGATGCTGGTCAACCAGCAGTAGCAGCTTTCCAGAAGTGAATGCTGTGTAAGAGAGCAACTCAAGAGCAACCAGAGGCAATCCAGGATCAAGTCTTCAAAACCTGAGAAAAGCCACAAGAATCCTCAAACTTTAAAAAAACCTCATCCATGCTTGGTTATTAGTATTTGACCTCTGCTTTTAAAAGCATTTAGTTTCTTGTCCTCAAGCTGTCCTTAGAAGCTAGAGGATTAGAAACCTAGTTTGCTCCTCACAGAAAAATGATGCAAGTAAAATCTTAATATCTAGAGAGGAACCCTCAAAAAACCCACATCGATTTCAAGAGGTGATCCTCAGTGCTGTAAACACTTGGCAGGTTCCTGAATGTATTCTACCACGTTTGAACTTCTAACACGGCCTACCAAATTCAATTTTACCCCAGCTGGTGAGCATTTTGCAGCACTGATACCTAGTTCTTGGTGACAAAATGGAATATACCACAGACTGATTGGTTCCAATTGCTAGCAGTTTCCCCCTCAAAACCTAACATTAAACCTAGGATTGACCCAAGATACAAATCTATGGGCTATTAGTAAAAGTGGGCTTACCTTCAAGTAGGAATTTCCAGAAGAGTTGTGATGGAAATTGGAGAATGCCAAATATCCAGCCATTCCATGCATTTCCAGGGCAAAGGCATTAGGAGAGAAACAAAAAGACACTGATTAGCATAACAAATACAGCGCCTGCAACATATATTTTTAACACGCTTAATTGCACTCGTAATTTCACTAAGAACCAAGAGTTCTCATTCCAGTTTTCCGTTAAAGGATTTGCTTATATTCGAGATTGACTTTATACAATTTTTCAGAAGGCTGGGCTCCACCTTTCAGTCCTCACTCAGGCAAAGCTCCCACAACAGCCACGGAATTGCAGAGAACAAAAGGAAAGCTCTGCAAAGCTTGGCCTGAAGGTCCGGGTCCACCAGAGAAGAAAAAACAGCCCAGCTGGAATTTATACTCTGTGGGGCAAGCAGAGCTTCCAATTCAGAGTTTGCTTTGCTTTTCATAAGATTTCTATCTGCAGCTGGAAGGTGCATTTCAAATTTGTTCTTTTTCTTTGTGGAAATCAAAACAAAACCATAAGAACTTCATTTAAGCACCAGTCTTTTTGTTGTCCATATAACTTTATGTGATCAAGCCTCACATAACCATAATAAACAAACCCTGTAAACCAATTTTCTAATACCTGAGCACACATTTAACAGCTGAGGAGTTGCCCCAACCTGATGGAGAGTACAGCTTTCCATCTATTCCTTGAGACTGCAAATTTCGGATGGCTTTCACAGCACTTTAGTGGTGGATGGATGGAAACTCACAGGGCAGTTGGCTACAACAGACCTGGCTGACAGAGAAGGAGCAATTCTCAGCTGAGCAGTAAGAGGAATCTGCCTTTGCAATGCATCCTTAGGAAAGGATGGGCTGGAGGTTGCTACATAGAAATTCTACCTCGAATTTGTAATTGTTGTTTGGGTGTTTTTCTTATCCTCCTCCTTCTTTAAAAAATAAGGAAGACATATGAACTGATACTTCACAGAAAAACCAAGAAATACAGGACAAACAGTTCATTGCAGATAGGTAGTATTGCTAACTATGTTTGATTGTGCACCACAGCACCTTAGCTCCTGGAACCATGTGAAATAAGAATGTGAACTGCTGTAAAAACCACATTAATAATTTCTACTCCCCGATTACTAGGAAAACCTTGAAAATGTGATCCCTGCAGGCTTCGTATAAGCAAATAAAGAAAACCCAAATTTGGCTCTGATCCTGCAAAGCACTTAAGCGTATGCTTAGCTGTGCAAAATCAATGGGACTTTGTGAGCTTCTAGAGAACTCCAAGCACATGAGAGATTTGTGGGATCAAATGAGAAAAAAAAAAATCTTAAGGTCTTAAGCCTTAACCTAATGGTATTTCAGCTTCTCTAAAACCTAGCTCATGATTTTTAATTTAAATGCTGAGGACTGAGCTTAACATGTTTGCATAAAAATACTTCCTCAGTAGCCTTTAGAAAGGTGAAAGGTCTTTGCAGACCTTCAGGAGGTGAGGGTGTTTGACGGGGCAGTTATGGACCAGCACCACTCCAGTGTTCCCAGGCAGGAGTCTGGAAGGGCAGTAGACCCCAAAAAAGTAAAGACACCCCCAAAATCCTCATTTGCCTCCATCTTCATTACAGCACTTTTTTCAGTACCTTCAACACAAACATTACTTCCATGCCTGTACTACTTCAAGTCTGTAAGGCTTAAAATGGAAAAAACCCTACAACAGCCTCAGTTACAATCTTGAAAAGCAAAATAGCAAGTGCTGTCTACATATTGAAGCTTTTTGGGGAGGAAAAAAAAAAAAAAAAAAAAAAAAAAAAAAAAAAAAAAAAAATAAAAGGAATTCACTAAAAAGTCTACCAGGCACCGAATGACCCAATGAGTCTTCAATCAGCAGATCTATTCATAGCTGCTAAACAGAAAAAGTGACTATTAGCAAGATCTCAGAATCACTGCAAACAGGGTCAATGAGTCTGAACTAGTAAGTCAAGGGGAGCTGCCCACAGACAGCTGCCAGCACTGATGGGTGCTGCAAGCACAGGAGGATGGCAAAGGGGAAGGCAATGCTCCTCTCCCACCCACAGCGCCCATCGTACCATGATGGCACTTCTTCCTGAGGACCCAACTAGACATCTCAGCAGACCAAATGGAAGCTGATACAGTACAAGAAAAACAATAAAACAGCGACTGTATAGAATTAAAGAAGAGAGAAAGAAAAACTGAACAAAAATAAATACAAATAAATTGTATTGTAAAATACAAGTACAGCTAAAGTGTTTTCCTACCAGTAATGAAGTAGACGAAACCTCTGCTAGACCTTTTTAAACCTATTTGCAATCAAAAGCAGGATAAAGAAGACACTCGAAAGCCATTAACAAACTACATTTTGAATTATTCCTTTATAGTAGCTGTTAAACCATAAACACACATTCTACTAACGCTTATTTCTTATGTTTCTTCCCAAATGTTGTTTTTATTACTAGATTGCAATGATAAAAACCAGCGACTCCAATATTTCTTCTACTTCCTTTGAGAACGAAGGCGCATTCCCCCAGCAATGTATTCACCAAGGCACCAATCACATTTTTTAATGTAAGTGGATTTGATGATGAGAACTGCTGAACAAATCTTCAGCAAATGGTGTTTATTGCCTATGCGAATGTTAACCATGCCACACCAGCTGATATACAGGTCCTTAAAGCACTCAGCTCCCTGTATTTATAGGAATAGCTCTCCTGCTCCAGAGCACGAATTAGCTGAGCAAAGCCTGGCTGTTCCCAAACCCTCCTGCCACGCTCCAGCGCCATCACGATTTGCATTGCAGACCGGCACGCTCATCCCAGCACACCTCTGTAAAATACGTTCCTGCCCGAAGCTTTGCACAGATTAAGAAGTCTTATGTTCTGCAGCTGGTTCTCCTAAAGTGCTTGATGACTACCGTAGAAAAGAACCTTTCTAAGCAGAAGAGTTTAGATAATTTATTTTTGGTGACACGTTAAGTGAGGAGTGATTTGTCCAAGTGTGGGACGTCCACGTGCACGTGCAGATTTTTCCCCAAAAGCAGAAATTACCTTGCAATTCCTGCAGGTCACCTGCTTTTACTTTGAAGCTGGCCTTGCTACAAAGGGTTGCAAAGGACGTGGGCAGAGATGCCCTTAACCCACCCCAGCAGATGCATCAGCAGACAGCCCATGCCAGCATGCAGAAACCACAGCCCAGAAATACAGATGTGCAATTCTCTGCCCAAGCACCATGACAGCACCATCCAAGGCAGCTGCAGAGCACTTTGATACTGCGAGCAGCTTGGTATTCCCATTTTAGAGGCAGGCTCCTCTGACACAGACCATTGATTTTGCCATCTCTGCAGCCTCTGTGTCAGGACACGTTCCCCGAGCACACGCAGACCCTGAGCCCAAACAGCTCCAGGCTCAGCTACTGTCACCCTCGTTTTGGGCACTGGACAGAGCCTGTACTCACTTTCCTCTGTAAAACTAGTTTCTCCAGAAGCATAACTTTGCATACAACAAGGCAGTATTTAAAAAAAAAAAAAAAAAAAAAAAAAAGACCATTAAGAATTTTTAAAAGTTATTCACTGAATACCGTTAATTTTTAATAGCCTGAATCCTTTTCAAGTCGACTGTTTTTCTCTGTCAAGAGCCTGGGCTTGCAGCAATCTTGAGAAAAGGGAGAAATTGTTCACACAGTAAAACAGATCAAGTCAAGGATAAAGATACAAACCTTATAATTGATTTGGATTTTGCAAGATTCCTAGTGATATTTTTTCAGTCAAGCTGATTAATGCTATTTTAATGTGCAATATGTTGTGTTTAATAACCCTGGCCTTGCTTCTGAAAGGAGGAAAGGGTTTTACAGTTCAGCATTTTACAGTCAGTTTTGCAAAGGGCTACCACTAGATTGCATCCATAATTTTTTATGCTGCCACCTCCAACAGCAGATGGCAAACTGCCAAGGTGGAGTCCAACTGCCTGCTTGAAACAGCAATGTTTTGGGGCAGAGGGGGACAAAACGTGGCTGCAAAAAGAAGAAATGCAAAAAGAAAAGCAAAGTAACGTAATTTGGCCAGGGCTCCTAAAAAGAATTACCCAAGTACATATTTAGTTCAGAAGTCTCAATCCCCTCTAAACTCCTCAAGGAGGACAAAAAGAAAAGAAAAATAACATTTCACTCCTCCCCCAGTCATTGTCATCCCAGCCTGAGATTATCTGCACTAATAAAAGCAGCATGGGAAGACTATTAAATATCTGATGAAAAGCGATCTGGGTCAGTCTCCTGCATCTTTTCTCTGAAGAAGCTGAAGGTGAGAGCTGTCCCAGGAGAGCCACTGTGTATGTACCTGCTGGACGTGCTCCCAAGAGATACTACCGAGGGCAAAAGAATCACACAAGAAATAGACAATTCCTGCTACACTTCTGCACCACCTTCTGCAGACAGTTATGTCCAGACCCAAAAGCCAGTCCTAAAACCCAACCAAGAAACCTGCTGTGCTAAAAAAGGTTGGCTTTACTTAACACATTTTTCCTTTTCCAAGGAGAAAAAGAGATAGGGTTTTACTAGGATAAATTCCTTCCATAGGAAGGGCTTCATTTTTAATTACACCATTTTAAGGTCATAAATTGTTTTCTGGCCCTTATGCATAATTAAATAAACATGTTCTCTGAGCTTAATGTCAGTTTAAATTCCAAGCCAGAGCAAGCAATTTGTTTGCATGTTCAATGAACAAACCATTTCTTATAGGTTTCAAAGAACTGTGCTCATGCATCATGCATAAAGGTTGCCTTTCTCCAAGCTCAAAGGTCAAGCAGAGCAGACCTGGCCCTCTAAGGAGGAAGTGAGGGCCCCTAAAAAACAGGAATCAAACCGTTGGTCTTCCTATCTTGAAAACCCAATGGTTCCAAGTTTTCCAGATCAGCTAATGCCCAAGTCAATAGCATGATCTCAAATGCTTTCACCCCAGCTTGTGTCAACACAAGCTGCAGACAGGGGGCTAATGACACACAGCTACTGGGGGCAATTGTGCAAGGACTTCGAATTAGGCTCCCTGGGGCCATTTAACTCAATGCTGATTGCAAGCCACAGTCCAGGAGAGACCATCAGACCAGATGTAAAAATGCATTCAGAATAAACACTCACACCTCCCAAGCTCTCTGCACCATCCATACTTGCTCCACTACAGCGGATTAAAAATTGCTAGCTGGAAACTTGTGATAAATTAGCTGATGAGGACAATTCACAGTGGGGAGTCTGGGTTCTCCTTGCCTCTGGGCTCCCGGTCAAGCTCTGCACGGGACAGATGGCAGCAGGACAGCACACAACTGCCCACATCCCGCATGTGTGGCCATGCCACTTGGGCAGGCACCCCCTCGCTGAACCAAGACTACAACCCTCCTGCAAATAACTAGGTTAGACCAACCTTGGTCAAACACCTAATTTTTTAGAAGACTTTCTTCAATGAAGGCCTTGCCCACTATATATTTTTTTAAATTATTCATGTTTAGGGCAGCTCCTTTTAGACCTGACCAAGTTGCAGTGATTTCTGCTCACAAGTACCCAACACCAATGAGACATGCATGGAGGAAGAGGGCTGTCAAGACACAGTTTGCCTCAAAATTTCAGAGGAAAACTTCCTGCTTCCTAGGGAGCATCCTTTTTGTGGCATGGAGTTGCCAAGTCATCCACAAAGGCAGCCTTACAAAAAGCAGGCTGGGTTTTCCCTGTCACCACTCCAAAAGGCATAAGGAATGCTTGTCCCATGAGAAACATCAAATTACTAACCCCAGGTTTTGACAATCCACTGTGGATGCATCCTTTTCTAAAAAACATTGTTTGATCCCTTTAAGAAAAAAAAAAAAAAAGGCACTGGAAAGATACCAAAATTATTGCTTCACAGTAACTCTTAATAAGTCCACTCAGCTTACAAGTACAGAGCCTTCACCCCTTTTATTTCAGTATCACATGCAAAAGTTAGCTGACGTGGGAAGATCTGGCCCATTTCTTGATTTATTTTGCACTGCTGTGGGTAACACATGTTTTACAAGTCATGGGCTCCACTGAGACTTACACAGGTAACTTGTTTGTACTCAAGGCGTTTCCTCCAGCAGGATTACCCTGCTCTCACTAAAAACAGCAGGAAGGTGTGGTTTCACCCCAATGCCTTCCACAGGACTGATATTAATAGCAGCAAACCCCATTCACCAGGGGAAGCAGACAGGCTGTGCAAGCAGACAGTTTTACTTCTAACCACTGTCCCTCGAGACCAGCCTTCCCTTGGACGCTAGCTCTGAACAAGCCAGGTCTGAACACGACTCAGCCGCAGCAAACCCCCCCTTGTACTTCACCTATTGGTGCCATGAGGCTGTGATGCTCCTGCTGTTACCTGCGGGCTCCCATGCACGGTACCATCGCCGTGAGGGAGCTATTTTTTGCCCTTTATATAAAGCAGGATTCCCAACTCTTTCTGCCTGTGCTCACAGCTTGCTCTTCCTTGCTACCAAGAAGCTTTTTTGCCACCTCTGCGCACACCTGCTGCATTGCAGGCTCCACAAATCCACCTCACCCCAGGACCCACCACGTGCATGTGAGTTTTATCTATTTCAAAGTACAAAGAGGAAATCCTGCAGAAAAGTCAGGAACACCCTGGCAGCTCTGACACTGCCCCAAAATTTCTGCTGTTCTGCTGCACTTTTTGTACTGATGGTTAAAGCACAGCCACACAAGGAAATGAGGCTCAGGTTATGTGGCCTCTGGCTCTTGCTATGGATCCTCCACTAGAATAAATAGCTCTCTAATAGGCGTTACTGTCTTTGCAGGAAGGTGTCTGTACACTAACCACATTCCCTTAGCCACCTTTGTGGCAGTTTGAAAACACGCTAAGGATGTCTACATCCCGTTGTGGCACTCAGTTTAGTTATCTTTTTTAAGAAGCTGGTTCCTGTAGCAGTATGATGTGGATGGTGAGACAATGCCATGGCTGGTGGAACACTGTGCCTCCCCACTGGCCAGCAAGCTCCAGCTACCAGCAGCTCCCACACCTCGTCCTTTGCATCACCCTCAGCACGGGGCACAGACCTGGGAGAAAGACCAATGCTGGGGGACAAGAAGGGACTCTCACCCTGTGCCACAAATGAGGATCCATTCAGGTGATTTTGCTCTTCTCACTAAACATTTTCTGTGCTAAAATAACTGCTGGAGGCAGTTGACCTCCTCTCCTCTTACCAGGCCCAGCCCCCTGCAGCCAGGCTGCATATGCCACTGCTGGCTGCTGCCCACCGAGATGCCCCCAGGCACACCTGCAGCACTGCGGTCAGGTGCCCCCAACAGATGGGAAACGAATAAAAAAAAATAAAAAAACCCAATTATCGAATCTCCCGATAGGTTTCCTCAACCTACTTACCTTTTCTGTTTGGTTTTACTTATTTTTTTTTAAGTATTTCCCAATCAGCTGCACAATAAATTATTTGCCATGACATTAATTATGCATTATTGACTTAATACATGGTAATTTATGTTGACAATAGCAATATTTCTCTGTGCTGAAGGTGCCGGATGCTGACTAGTCACTAAGATAGATGCTACTACCTACACTGAACAAAATGTTTTACACCCATTGAAGACATCAGGAGTTTGATGCTAACTTTGAGGAGAAGCAGGAAACAGCTGAAATGCCTAAAACATCCTGCTAAAATTTCTCTTCACTGAGGCATTTCAGAGCCTATTTCCTTGTAGAAGGAACAGGGTTTGACACTACTTGATCATCTGGGGTTAAAAAGGGAGAGGATGGAAGAAGGTAAGTGACAGTTGTACAGGAAACTCCATATTTCGCTATCAATAGTTAATCTACTGTGTCACATTTCCTAGAGAACTAAATGAAATGCAGTAAGTGCTGTGTAAAATTGGAGCTAGGGAGCAAAATGATTTTGTAGAGCAAATAAGTATCTCATACTGGCTATTTTATGCCCTATTGAACAACCAGCAGTTTATGAAAACAAAGTTTCATAAATATTGCAGTGGGCTTCTTGGTGGAGGTTTCCTTCCCATACAGGGAAAAAAAAAAAAGAAAGAAAAATAATATCAGTGGGTTTACAAGAACTCAGACAAGTGCAGGAAGAGCAAGTGAGGGCTGAGGAGCAGGTTTCCTATAT
>JAAGNO010020819.1:0-12612 GCA_033439905.1 Ceryle rudis | reverse complement strand
TTACAGGAACTCAGATGAGAGCAAAAAGAGCAACCTGAGGGCTGAGGAGCAGGTTCCTGGCTAGCACTGGATAGGTTTGATCTAGAGAGAAGCAAAGAGCACAGGGCAGGGAAGCTCCTCCCAGAGCAGCACCAGTGCTTCACTCCATCGGGCCACTGTGAGAGATGCTCAGCAGCTGGACCAGCACAGGGATTGTAAGGAAAGCCAGTGACCTGAAGGTGTTGAGCAGCAGGGTCTACTGAAGCCTTACAGCTGCTGGTTGAGGTCCCAGCACCTCCAGCTGAGAGGGGTCAGAGCACAGCACTTGGCAGAGGGGTGCGACCACAAGGGGCAAAAAGGGCAGCTCTCAGTGCCCCCCGAGTTCTGGTCAGTTCTAGAAGAAGGGATGGAGGAAGATTGCTGGGATTGCCCCTGATGACTGAAAACTAGGAGGGGTTTGTGGGTTGTTGTTTGCTCGTTTTGGGGTTGGGTTTTTGGGGGTTTTTTTTGGGTTTTTTTGATTGGTTTTGTTTTGTTGGGGGAGGGTGAGGGGGTGTTTTGGGGTTTTTGTGTGTGAGAGGGGTGTGGTTTTTCTTTTTGTTTGTGTATTGTTTGTGCTTTTGTTTTGTTTGTTTGTTTTGTGGTTTGGGGTTTTTTTTGTTTGTTTGGTTGGTTTTTTTCCAAAAAGACAGCAGGGAAAACCAAATCATTGTGTAAAGCACAGCCAGCTTTCCCAATGCTTCTTGTCATGAGCAGGGCTCATCCAGGATGAGAAAACATACCAAATCTCACCCAGAGTTAAACTCCAAACAGAATCAGCCTGGCCATTAAATGCTGTGGAGCTGCTGGTAAGACATGTATGTGAAAATGACTCTTAATAATGCAAACAGCCAAGTCTCAAGCCTTTACCCAGAGCTTTGAACGCTGACCCATCTCTTAGACCCGCCTTGGTACAAGTTGGCGTATCCCCACAGCGTATTACCTCGGGCTGCAGCGATAGCTGGGAGGACTTGACAGAGACACGAAAATGTATTACTTTCATCTCAAACAGAAACCTGTCACCTCCATGACTCAACCTCACCTACCGCGTAGGAGTAAGTCTGACTTTACTTACAAAACGAGGATTTCTGCCAGATGCTATCAGAATTAGAAATTCTATTTTTAACACCTCAAGTAGAGCCAATTTATTTTTTGAAGCTAAATCATGGTGAATCTAAATTAACTTCTATTAAATGAGTCGGGAACAAACACTTGATACAGCAATCAAATATTTTCCTCTGTTGCCCTCTCTCACTCCTCACCTCTGAAAACAACCAACAGCATCAGCACAACACGCAGACACATACCAGCTTTGCTTATGGGATGCTCCAAGACATACGAAACAACTTCTTGTGTGGATTTCTCAAAGATAAGCAGAGTTTAAGAAAAAACAAACCAACGAGTACTGTGAACTGTGTTGGAAATGCTTCAGATAACCTATGGCCAAGGAAGAAATCTAGATTGAAGAATTATTGATCCTCTCTGAAAGCTGTTTCACTGCAGGAAAATCACAATCTGAGAATCACCATGTCTGAGAAGTGCTAACTCCAAAATTATCAAGGCCCTGAAAGCAAACCAATAAAAAGTAGGTTTTATGAAGTTTCCTCACAAGAAGATTCCATCAGTTACAGCCCCCATGGGAAGCAGCAGATGGCCAGTACCAAGGGCCATGTCTTTGCCATCACGTGCTAACACTGGCTATGTTTTATACCTCTCTGGGTAACACCAGAGCACCCCAGCCCCATGCTCTGCAGGATGTAAAGTTGAGAGATTGAGCATAGTGTAATTTACAAGCCTCCCTTCATCTCTCTGCTCAAGCTACACCATAAAATCCACCCCGCCCCTCTCTCTCCCCTCCCCAAAGCCCTGCTAGGCTCCATCAGCAGAGGATTTGGGTTGCTCACTGCATGCAGTCTGCTAGCACGCTGGGCTGAGCGAGGGCGAGTGAAGGAGAAGGCTGCTGCCAGCAGCTGACTTTCCTGGGCTGACCCTTGGGTAGCTTTTTTTTTTTTTAATGTTTAAATGATGTGATAAAAATCAGCAATGAATTATGCAGCATCATTTGATAACTCCAACCCCAACAGTTCTTGAGAATCCCATTTTAAAGTTAAATTGGAGTTTGATCCTTTATCTCAAGGCTTCAATAAACTAAGCAAGCCACTTGCTGTGCTCTGCATCCACTGAGCAGCCCTCCAACAGGCTGAGGTGCCCTGTCCTTCCCTGTCCCTGAGCGCACAGGGGCCTGGGAGCTCTCACTGTGATGGCCCTGACCTTCCACATAAGAACGGTGCCTGCAAAACAAAGGTCTTGCCCTTCCCTGTGTTGCAAGCAGGTAACTTGGCAATCAGTTTTATCCAGCTTTGCATCCACCAGCTCACCCTCCCTGGCAGCACGTAGAGGGAAATACCCGTCACCACTGCTGTCATATGGCACCCCTACAATCCATCACTCGGAGAAGTGCTACCACTTTTCCTTGACCATTACTTGGTTCTATTGACTTTTCCAAGACATCTTTGCAGTGTGTGTAAGTCAGCAAGTCTTGCATCTGATTTTTATCTTGGCTTAGTACAGCTTAATCTACAAAGCGTTCCTGCTTGTACCCAACACTGCTCTTCCAGTCTGGGAGGTGACAACTCCTAACTGATACCAGGGCAACTGGCCATTCTCTCTTGTGAGAGTTCATAAGGAAGAAAAATGGGTGTAGCCATTAACAGGACAGGTTTTTTGATGGACAAACTACCACAACACTGCTTGCTGTAACATCTCATACTGCAACCAGCTCCTCTCTTGCCAAACAGTGGAAGGACAAATCAGCAAAAGTGAGAGGTTTTTGTTCGTCCATCTGTTTTCCCCACCCTGGGCAGCAATTTTAAAGATTCCAGCCATGAGTACTTCAGTGGATAGGCAGAATGGATGCCTTCCTGAAACGCTACCTGCAGGTCAGGTTTTCAGACCTCTGAGGCTTGCCCTGTGAGAACTTCCTGGAGACGCTGCTGAACATCCAGCAATTCAGGTAGGATGGCTGGACCAGGAAGTAAAGTGAGCAATACTAATGCAACAGTAATGCTGCCTTTGGGCCTTATAATAAACATATATTACAGCAGAGATGGAAGCCTGAGAGACATCACACACACACACATCAATAAGACAGTCTTAACCCCGAAAAGCCAGTCTTCCTGAAGTTGAGCCTCATTACAGCTTCTGCTCCTGCAGCACTGGACAAGGCGTATGGTGAGCCAGTGTCCCATCATGCATCCTGCCACACAGACTTAAAAGCACTCAGAAATGGACAAAGTGAAGGCCCAGAGCAAGGTGCAACAGTGAGATAGGGTGCAGTGGGTTAAGAGCAAGTTGCCCATGATCCCAGCATCCAGCAATGCAGCACTGAAGATGCCGAGCTCAAATATCTTCTGAAAGCCAAGCAGATCACCGCTGCAGGATCATTTTTCCATTCAAGAGTCTGTAAACAAGTACATTGAACAGCACAAATCCAAATGTTCAGAATGGGAACACCTGCCCTGGCCCCACCACAGAGCTACAACCTTAATGGGGCCGCTACAAAGGGGAAAAAACAGCAACATGTACCTCTAACAAAAGCTTTTATAAAGCACTAAAAGGTTGCATGCTGGGAGCTGTGTCAGCCTGCTCCACTCCAGGTCCTGACTTCCTGTGCCTGCCCATGACGTAACCAAAATGGACAATTTAATTAATTAAATTAAAATGCATTAAGTAATCCAGCAGGAAGGCAGGACTGCGTATTTCAGTTCTTCTGAAGTACCAATTATGACAGCAGGGGGAAAGAAAACAGCCATCATCATAGCCCTGGTAACATTAAAAATAAAATCCAGGGGAAAAGTGTGAACAATAGCAAGGCACGATGTGCAGTGGTGGCCCAGTAAAAAACAGAAACAAGAACAGTCACTGCAGAGAAAAACAAAGCAGGCAAACCTGCCCGCTCCCTGCTGGCACTGTGGGGCAGTCTTGAACAAGCAGTGGCAAGAGGCAGACTGTACCCACCCATGGACCGTGCTGGACAAACAAGTCACAAAGCCCCAAAATGAGCCAGTCTCTCCCTTATTTGAAGCCAAATGACTTTGGTGTAACCAGGAACAGAACCTGGCCAGGGGAAAGGATCAGCCTCTTTATTACAAAGTAAATAAATAAATAAATAAATAACATCCGTCTCTATGCCAACAGCATTTTCATGAAAGAGGATATCCCTGGAAATGCCAGGGTATGAGAGCACCTGCATCCCAATTGGAGTACCAAAGCACCACATCAAGCCTTCTGTCTGGCCTGGTGACAGACGTGAAAATAAAATACATCCTTGTTGACTGACGCAGCACGTAGGAGGAAATTCACTGTCCCTGCAGGAAATGGCCTTCAAATTAAAGCCAATGCCTTATACAAGCTGTTTGTTGCTGTGTTGAAGGCAGCCTTTGGTGCCTCTGCAGGCATGAGGACAGACCAGTAGCCTCAAGTGCCCAGCCACACACAGACAGCCTGGAGGCAGCTAGAACTCAACAGAAACCTGGAAGACTGACTCCAAAGGAGAAAGTCTCTTCCTGAGTGCACATGAGTGCAATTCCTTTGAGCTCCCAGCAAATAGAACTTGACAAGCTCCCAACAAATAAAACAAACAACATAAACAATAAAATATGTCACCCCAGAGGATAATTGATTTGAAGCTGGCCCCTGGCTTTATCCACAGCATGTTGTGCAAGTGGCCCATGTGCTCCACAAGTTCCCTTCCCTCCCCAAACCCATGTGCCCCAAAGCACAGGGCCAAGCACAGGCCACCTCGATTCCACAGGCCAACGCATAATTTCATCCAGTCATCAGAGACAGGTTGCAGCATCCAGACCCAATTAAGGCCTGATTCTGCAATGACATTGAGCTATGGCCATCCTCAACCAAGAGCAGGAAGAAGCACCAGGGTACAGCAAAAGACATCTCCCATAGAGACCTACATCTTTCAGTAGAATCCAACACAGTGCTATGCTCTCCTGCTGAACCTCTCAAGTCTCAGCAGGGCCACAGTAAGGCATAAGGCTCTACTGCTTTTATTAAACTCAGAACTTCCCTGCCATGCCCAGAGATCTAGAACACACAGCATCTATTATTAGGACATTTATCTTCTGGTATGAGGTGTGTCATACATATATCCCCAAGTGCCACAGGCAAGAGATGTGGACACGGGGTTGGAGTAAGTTGCTAGCATTTTACTTCTGCAAGTAAAATCCGAGAAACGATTGCTGGTGGAGGATGCCAAGCAGACAGCTGAAAGGACTGATCTGGATCAACAGCTACGGGTTCCTGCAGCCACAGGAGAGAGGTTAAGACAAAAAATGTTCCCATAAAATATCAGTTTATCACAACCACCTCCATCAGTGCTCCCTCATCTTTTCACAATAATAATAAATGGTTTCTCCATTATTTCCCTGTTTCCCACCCTGCACAGAGCAAGCACCACCAAGATCAAAAAGTTCTCGCAACAGATCGCAAGCCTGATTCCTCTCCCCTGTCCTGCAGACTTCTGAAAGAACCTGCAGAGCCATTATCAGTGCCAGCTCCCATCAATGAGCCTTTCATGTGCTAAAGCCTTGTATTGACACTCACTTATTTATAGCAGCTGCACTGCACCATTCATTTAAACACATCAGCATTTGTGAATAAAAGAAAGTGGACTTTGAAGCCTCAGAACACACCAGCCAGAAACAGAAGAGAAAGCTCTCTAAAGGTGATGCTGTAATGTTATTGTCCCTCATCTTCCTGCGACCTCATCTGTACCTGCAGAGGATGCACCTTCATTTCTCAAGCCGCCCTCTTCCCAGCCAATCTGAAAGGACTCCAGTAATTCTTGGCTTCAGCCAGCTCACCTTTAGTTACAACTGCTCTTAGTTACTTGTTTTGATTTAGTACATTCCAGGTACAAACACCTGCCACAGATCTTTACCATCATGTTCAGTACCAGCCATCAACATTTCCATCATCATCACCCTATTTAATCATCACCTCTAATTGAGATTTAGTAGCAGAAAAAGAACAGAACTATTCACAACTCTACTCCAAAGAGCAAACCAGCTGAAGGGAGAGAAGGAAAAGGGCTCTAATCCCCTCCAGCTGCAGCAAACGTAACTAAGTTACAGGAGTGCAACGGTAAACGATAAACATTGAGAAAATCCAGGGAC
The DNA here is from genome assembly GCA_033439905.1 of Ceryle rudis. Lineage (NCBI taxonomy): Eukaryota > Metazoa > Chordata > Aves > Coraciiformes > Cerylidae > Ceryle > Ceryle rudis. The sequence continues at coordinate 6,403 of JAAGNO010020819.1, read as the reverse complement.
AATATGAACTATTTAGCGACCATGGTGTGAAATGCCTGTGCTTTTCATCTCAGATCACGCACTGGTGAGGTCAATTTTTAATTAAGTGAAAACCAAGGCAAAGCCTGGATGTCCGAGTGGCAGAAGGGCAAGACTGATACTGAGGAAAGTGGGAAGCAGAGGAGAACATCCCACAGTGTGGCCTTTTCAAACCCCTCAGCAAGCTCAAGTGCCCACCCAGGATTGAAACAAACCAATACATGGCCCATCTCATGCCAGCCTAAAACAGCTAAACCAGGGTTAATTTGGATTCAAGAGAGTGTAAAGGAGAAGAAAATCAAGCCTCTGGAAAACAGCATTGGCATTCACGTGGCTTTATGACACAACTCACAATATTTTATATTCTTGTGGTTCCAGCTTTCGGCATATGGGTTTCCAGTTATAAAACATTTGAGTCTTTGTCATTCTGGAAGCGAATAGTAAGAAAACAACCAAAAATTCCATGTGAACCAAGTGCATCCAGAAAGCTCAAGATACAAAAGAAATTACTGCTCCCTCATTCTTGTGATTTTAATGTTTTAGTCAAAAATACTTCATGGGGAAAAGCTGCTGCATGTGAGCTCGGGTCATTGTTGCTGCCGTGTGGAGCATCATACGCACATTATTAGTCATGCAAATCGTGATGCAATTTGAGCTTAAATCCTCACAGAACTCAAATAGCTTTGAGAATAGTCCCAGAGCTCAATTAAATAAGAGGCTGAATTTCAGCTTGGCCAAGACCATTAACGGATGATCATCAGGCACCTCCAGCATGCTCCTGCAGTCCCAGCACCGGGTAGATCTTAACAGACGGGACTCCAGTGGGAACAATCCCACAGAGCTCTCCATGCTGCACTAAACACTCCAGCATCCAAATGTGCATGAGCACTTATTTATGACCTGCCTTATTTTACCCATATTTTTCTGGACAACTTCTGGATCACAACCAAAGGGCAAAGCATATTCTACAGCAAAGAAATTTCAGCATTATTAAAAAAAAAAAATTAAAACCTTTATCTTGTTATTTAGCTTCTGAAGAAAATTCAGAAGCATAAGCAGGTGAAAAAGTAGAGGTAAAATGTGTGTGAAGAATGGGAGATGTCCATCTTCTCCAGGTACAGAGAGCACAGCGTTATGTGCTGTCTGGCTGTATCACCGAATCTGGGCAAGCATCACTGATGCTACATACAAGGACATACAGTTAGGATAAATCTCTGCACATAAATCAGCATAATGGCAATGTCTATAGCCACTACTTTTGATCAGTCGGGTTTACTCTGTACTAAGAGCTCAGCACCACCAACTGCCCACCTTAATTATGTCAATAGCCCGCATGGGTCAGGGAAGGTCTTCCTTCGCCCATCTCTCCTAACCACTTTAAGACCCTTATTTTCTTTTTTGTCACTGGTACCTAGATGCCTGACCTGGGCAGGATACCCATCTTAGCAGTAGGATGCTTGACCCATTTTCACAAATAGCAAAACCCTGCATTTAGCTGGTCAGTTATAAGGAGGAAAACGTAATTTTTTTTCTTGCAGCACCACAGAATGTGATAAAATGCTATCCTTTAGCAAGAAGACAGAGCAACATATTACCTAGAGCATCTTTTTCAGCACAGAGACCACAGGTAGACACTCCCTTTCTGTGAGGAGAGCTTTCTACAGGAGTAGCGTAGGTTTGAAATAACCTGCTTTACTCTGCACTGAGATGAGCAGCACTTTTGCAGGCAGTAAGAGGCAGTGATACGGTGCAGCAGCTCCGATCGTCTTACGTGGCACAGAACAATGCAAGTCTCCCCTTTAAATATCTTCCGAACACTCTCCCACAAATGAACTAACAGCCTGCAGGAAACAACCTCGTTTGCTCAACAGTAAGTGCACAATTTTGTGCTAATGCACAAAGCTGGGTCTGCTGAAGCACCACACTCCTGTGGCCAGGCATAGCAGGCAACTGCTGCTGAAATCAATATTGCTTATCAATGAAAGGGAAATACATCCAAGCCTTTGAAGACTTCTAAGCTCATTGTAATGAAGCTTCCTGTTCTAATCTAGCCTGTGCACACAACAAAAACAGTCAGGCTTCTGTTTGCAATTCCTGCATTTTAAATAATTCACAAAGAAATCAAGAGAGCTTATCACGGTGCACCAGGAGTCGCAGTGGATGTGGTTTCACTGCAGTGCCCCTCCCTGAGATGCCTGTTGCTCCTGATTCTGCAGGACAGCCCTACCCCTCATCCCATAAACATCCCGGGAACAGCCCAGGGCCAAGAACCACTCAGGTGCCTGGAGGACATGTGAACCTCCTGCTCCAGATGTCATCTGCAGAATTCTCCCACCATTTGGGGAGACACTGAGACTTCATCCAGCAAACTACTCTAGTAAAAGAGCAGTGCTGGAAAAAGAAGGGAAACCTTCATTAGCCAAAGCAAAGACAAAGCAGACCTTGGTGCACCGAGGCCTTGCAGAGTTTGTCAGCACCCCGGGTACATCAAGCCTGTCCAGCACTCCTCAGTGGAGCGGTATAGGGCCCACAAGGGCTGAGCCCCGCTGCAAGCCCTCTATACCAAGCAGCATCTTGCCACCCCTGGCACCACTCCCTTCCCCAGGTACCCTGGAGCTGGCCTCCCACAAGCCAGCACTAATGCAGCAGAGTCCTGATCCCTGCCAGCAGCCCTGCTCCATCCTCAGTCCAGCCCAGGCAAGCAGGGGTGCCCAAGAAGGCATGTCTTGGAATAACAGAAAGCACGCAACGGATGGGTACACGTGTGGGCACATGTGCAGGAATGGAAGGGAAGACCAGGAAACCCCCCTGGGGAGACACAGCCTGACACCACAGTGAGAATGCATCTTCAGCGCAATGTTTTCCCTTGTTCTCTTACACTTCAGCGTTTCCACTCAACCATGTCCAGCCAAGCTGTTGTTACTGGCCCCAGCACTGCTACCCCCAGGGCTGAATTAGTGCTTATTCTACAGCCAGCTCTGCTCTTGCCTTAAGGGCTGCTGAATGAGTGCTGCTCCTACAGACAGATCCACTACTGCCTCAAGGGCTGCCAGAGAGGGGATGGAAGAAGGCTCCTTCCAGCAGCCATCCTCCCGGCATGGATGTGCAATACTTGTATAATTCACTTTGAAGTTGCCAGCCTCCGGGCATGAAGCAGCAACCAACACACAGTTGATCTCATTCTGTAAACTCTCAGTCAACAGGCAGCATTTTTCAGCACTGGCGTCTTCCCTGGTGGGTTTGTAAACATCAGAAATGCTTTGCCCTCCTCAAAGAATGGCTTTTTTGGAGGTGAGGAGGTAGCAACCCTTTCCCTGTGTCAGATGCCTGTACAGCCAGTGGTCCACCATACCACTGAAGCAGGGGCTGCTGGAAGTGGTAAGACATCTGGGCACACGTCTGCTGCAGCTTCACCTCTTGCATCTTCATGTTTTGCTGTTCCATGACACATGCTTACTGACAGCATCTATTTTTTTCCTTCCACTTTTACCTTTAAAAATGGGAAAGGGCTTGCTTTCCTGATAAAAATCAGGAAGTCTAAGAAGCAACTTTGATCTGTTTTTCAAATGATGAACTGGGGGAAATTGCTCTCACCAGAGGAGTTTATCTGGCTTGGAAGCAACTCTCCGGATCCTTTTTCCCCAGAAACCTCCCCAAGTGAATATGTTCACCAGCCACATGTCAGGAGCCCAGCCAAAAATACAGAATTGTCTCCACAGGGGCCCACCTACCTGCAACATCTTCCCTGGAACCCCCAGTGCTCCCAGTCCTCAACCCACAAGTGCAGCCAAGAGGCATTGCTCCTCAGCACTGGGCTACAGCCCAGAAGCTCTGAAGGACCAGTAGCAACTCATTTTCCCCTGAATTACTTGTGTAGCTGCCTCCAACTTACAGACAACACCATGTCCCTAATGCCCCTCATACATTTCTGGGACCCTGGAGGATGAAGAGTGGAGAGTGCAATACAAGAGCTCCTGCAGCAAACCTGAGTGGATGGGTAGGACAGGTCAACACCCTTTCCACAAGGCATGAGCCAGCCCACTGCATAGCCTCCCTCTGCCAGAGGGGTGAGCAAACCCCCAGAGAAAGCTGTTAACACTCTACAGTCCATTTGTGTAAATCTAGTACATTTTCCTGTCCCCTGAGAACCACAGCTCTTCTCGGCCCCCACCATTTAATCTGATGCTTGCATTTAAGTGTTCTGCTAATTAAACAATCCATTGCAAAGCTGCTGTGGCAATGCTGCCTCCTCCCTTACCCACCCAACCCCCCCCCCCCCCAAACCGGAGCAGGGCAGGCACTGTGGAGCAATACCAGCAGCCGGCTGTGATAGTAGCTTTGGGAATAAGGTGGCGTCAGCCCCAGAGAGCACCAAATCCCCACAGCTTGGGGACTGTGCTACACTTCAACTTGTCATCCATCAAAATCCAGAAAACAATCTCACCCAGTGGAGGAAAAATCAATAGCTTTCACTTTCAGCACCAGGGGATGTATTTTGTCTCCTCTCCCAGGGTCTTAATCAAAGGGAGATGATCCCAGCTAACGTATCAGTGATGGCTTTGCAGCAGCTGAGGGTATCTGGCACATCACAGTGGGTTTTAGCCATGGGACACTTCTCTGGGTCAAAATTCATTCCTGCTAAGAGGTTGAGGTTCAGCCAAAGTGTTAGATGGACAGATGCAGGTCAAGCCACATAGGGCACTGCCAGAAGGACAACATCACGTACTCCAACAAGGTAAGCTGGAGACAGCACCAATGAAAGTTCAGGTTCTGACTGAATGGTAGCCCAGCAGCATCCCTCTGCCAGCAGGTCACCTCACCTCGCATGAATGTAGCCATACGCCTACGCTATCTGTGACACGAGGTGCAGGAGCAGTACAGCACGCAGGGGCGCCGGGAGGGGAGCCTGAGATGCAGAGTACTTCTTGGCAGGAAGAAAGCACTCGTAACCTATCACTGAACACCCTGACGAGGCTAATTGCTACATTAGACATCTGAACAAACAACACTAATCACCACATTAAACAACTACAATTAATGCTGTGCTGACAAGTAAAGTGCCACACTGCACACAACGCCTCCATCTTCAGTCCTCTGCAAAACCACCCCTACACCAGGTCAGCTGCAGGGGCTGAGCCTGGTCCCAACAGCTCCAAACGGTCTTACTAACCAAACCCAGGCCATCTCCCCTGACTGTCTATGAACGGAGCAGCAGCACGCAGCATCAGCAACTTGTTTTCCTTCTTTTGGCATGTCCTTTGCAGAACATACCTGCAAAGTGGGCAGAGATGTGTTGCTGAGGAGCATTTTCCTCTTAAAATCTTCTGCATTTTGCTCCCCTCTTCCAGAGCAGACTGAATACTCCTGGGAAGGGTGTTTTAGTACCGTGGTCATTTCTGAGCTCCTGGAGGAAGCACAGAGATAAGGAACAGACAGGGACATGAAAGCATTGCTGGTCCCAACACCACATGCAGGGCCGGATCCAGCTCCCATGCCACATGGTGCCCAAGGCAGCTCACAGACAGACCCCTAACTCTGCCAGGACCAGCTGGCACTGCTGAGCCTTCCACAAACCGTGGGACAACAGGGAAATCTGGGCTGTTTTTAGAGACTCTGGCTCAGCAATGAATTTAATTTAATTTATTTACAAAAACAGCATTCTTGTGGTGAGCCCGGGTTAAAAGCATAAATAAAACATTTTTATGTTGCACTGGATTTTCACACAAGGAATCAATACAGTTTTGATTTAGTAATAATGAGAAGAGAGCCCTGTTTATTACCTGTTAGAAGAGCAACAAAAAGCACCAAAGGGTCTCGCTCGGCACTTCCAAGCAGCCACTGATGGTGTCCCCAGCACAGGGAGCAGCCTGCAGCACCCCACACGTGGCTGGGACACACACCTCAAACCAGGCCAGCAGACACACAGAGCTTGCTCTGACACTTTTCCCCCTTTAACCTTCCTCCATAGCCTCACCAGTTTGAATTCTCTGGCCCTCTTCTATCATTTCTGCCATGTGCTCAGACTGAGGGGGAATTGCATTAAAAGCAGCACCTGTATCTGAAGCATCTTTGCACCACACATAGAACCTACAGCCAGGGATGGTGGGTGAAAATTCAGCCACCCCCTCGCAGCAAGGTGCTCAAATGCCACAGCCTGGGCATGCTGCTCTCTACCTGCACCGCCCTACCATCCTCCAAGACCAAAGACCATGCTGCCAACTAGCAAGGGGCCAGGGTCGCAGGCCAGCTAGACCTCAGAGCTGCCAACTTCTGACATACTCCGCCCCCCCCCCCCCCCCCCCCACCCCCCCCCCCACCCCCCCCCCCCCCCCCCACACACCAAGGACAGCAGCGCTCCGGTGGTGGTGAGACGAGTCGGCGGGGT
>JAAGNO010020818.1:9174-36778 GCA_033439905.1 Ceryle rudis | reverse complement strand
CAAGAAGAGTGAAAAGTATTTTAAAAATACAGGAATTGCTGTGTATCAGTGGATTTCTAATCCAACTTGTTCAGAACTTGTCTTTAAGGTGGCTCTGCTGAGTGCTTCTGCAGAGGACTGCCCTCTTCCTTCTGCTTAAATAATGCATAATAGTCACTTTTTTGAGTTAGAAAAGGTCCCTCCTTTTACAGTTGACTTAAACTTTTTTAGAACCCAATAGTTTGGCAAGCATTTACATGCTCACATTAACTATGTCTATCCATTTTGTGATTTATTTGGAAGCAAACCTTAGTGAGGCTTGCATTCCTGGGCAACTGTCAAAATTCTATATGAAATTCCACCAGATAGAAGTCTAGTGCATGATGGCTAGAAAGAGTCTTTTTTTTTTTTTTTTTTTTTTTTTTTTTTTTTTTCCCCCCCCTTGTCCCTTCACTGTCTTCTTTCTTTGGTTAATAAAGGAGCTAGTTCTAAAAGCAGAATACATCCTCAAACAGACACAGCTTATCAAAGGTAGCTTTATTTAACTAAAAATTAAAAACGTTTCCTTGTGTTCTTATTTGGTGTCTATCATAAATGCAAGTTATAAAGATTAATAGTGAAGCTGATAAGTGCTATTTTTATGCTCGATGTGGATACCTTTAATATTTTTAAAAAAATTAATCTTTATGCTGTACATGTGTGCTTGCATAAACTTCTAGGTAGTCAGAAATGTCACATTGTACATAAATATGTTACCTGCAAACCACCATCTTTAATGGTTATATCAACCCACAGAACCCATTACATTGAGATTTTTCATTTTTCTGACTTAATGCACTAATCACTCAGCTTTAGTTTAAAGATTCAGGGGAAAAATGTTCTTAACCTCTTAAAAAGTTAATGTAGACCTCTATTGAATTATTACACGTTAATGAGTGTAAAACCAGTCTAGACACACGATGAAAAGTTCTCATTTTTATTCCCTCGATCCCTAGATTTTATTTTTTTCCCCACTTCACATGTTTTTTTTTTTTTTTTTTTTTTTTTTTTTTTTTTTTTGATATTAATTTAAGGAATCGTGTGTCTTTCTCAATGTGTTTTATCAGTCATGTTAGTTTTAACAGATCTGTTTGAGAGCAAACTCAGGAGGCCTGAGTTACAGTCATGACTTCGCCACTGATCTGTTGTGTGACCTTATCCAAGTCACAGTCTGATTGAGCCATTAACCTCTCCTTGCCTCTCTTCCTTGCTTGTCAAGTGTGAGTTATAGTCAAGCTGTATTACCTTTTAGCTAAACGCTTGTGGAAACCTTGGTGCAAGTGCAGTTTCTAACATGAAATTATAGGAATAATGCTTTTACAGGATCCCAGCAGTGAAAACAGGAGATCAAATGAGCTGTACTTAACATAAAATAATGTTCTGCTTGTTGTAGTCTTGCTTTCTTACTTCTGTATTGGGATTTCTTGGGTTGTTGGGTTTTCTTTTGGTGTGGGTTTTTTTTTGTTTTTGGTTTTGGTTTTTTGTGTGTGTGTTTGGGAACCACAAATTCATAGCTTTTTCTTAGTATTTCCTGGTGCCCCACCAAAATAGCAACTGTGTCCTAACATCCTAGCTGCATGTGGATTTTTTGATTCAAATGAATTATGAAATTCCTACACATTTTCAATGTGATTAGTGACCTCACAGTTATAAGTTTGATTAGTGCACTCACAGTAGTACTTAAAAGCATGTTCATAATAGACCTTAAAGTAATGTAACCAAGTATCTCCTCTATAGGTGGAAATCACCAGTAGGCATTTTAGGGCCATAAAGTAAATTGTTGATTAGAGCTTTGAAATCTGGACTCGTAGATCAGTGCTTCATCAGTACTGCTGCAGCCAGCTAAAGCCACAATTTGTTCAAAGAGAACTTAAAATAGAGCCTTTGCTTTTCTTCTCTACTTCAGTTTCCCATCCTTTGTGTAGATATTACTGTCAGTCTTCTGAAGTGTACCTGCAAATGAACTGCTTCTCCTACTAGGAGATAAGCCAATTTTTCAGAAATCACTTGCTGTGCTACTGTGCACTTTCTAGTCCATGTTAATTCCTGCATCTTCATTTTTCTAATGCCAGAATATTTAATTATTTTAATGAGAGATTGACCATAATGAGATCTTGACCCTAATTAGAGGTTGACTGCCAACCAAGTTTGCTTGGGTTACCAGCAAGACTGCTTGTTATTCTGAAGCATTTTATGTCTGTAAACCCCAGGCGTACAGAACATCATCTTCACTCTTGTCCTATATAAGGGGATTGTGTATTTTCTGCATATATCTGTGTTTTAATTCTTTAACACTGGCTAACTTGGGATGCATAAATGCTAACCAATAGGTGTAAGAGATTTTTAAAATAATTAATAAACTATGTCTTTCTGTAACGTATACCGATTTATGAACCTTTTGCCTACTTAGAGGTTTGTATGGATTTAAGATCTGTTGCTCATGCTGCAGGAAGAGTTGTCAGTTATATATATATATATTCAATTGAATATTGCAATAGACTTGTGGATTTTTTTGGTTTTTTACACGTGCGGTAGATGATTGTGAGGAAGAATGAGCTCCTCTGAGGCTGAACTTCTGTTTTCATGTTTGTGTGTTAGGTGCTGTTTAAATCTGGCGCACAAAAACCACTAAAGGCAAAAGCTGATAAAGTGAGGTTTGACCTTCATAATTAAACTATGACATTAAAAAAAAAAAAATGGGGGATCTTGAGATGCTGTGAGGTGAAAGGGAGAAGAGTGCTGTAATAAGTATGGCATGAAATTAGCTACAAAGGTTGAAATCAGTGAGGACTCCAGGATGATAAACTTCAATAGTCTAGAGGCTGTAAGCAAAACCAGTTTTGCTTACAGTTTTAAACTGAAACGTGCATGATGTTTTCCCAACCCCCTTGTGTGTGTAGTCTCATTAGTCAAACTTCTGGAGGCAGAATTAAATCCATTTTCTGGCTCTTTTGTTTTTTTTTAATCTATTGAACTGAAGTATCCCAGTAACTGAGTAACTTGGCTTTTCTGGGTTTGTTTCTTTGTTTTGTGGTACTGCAAATGTAGCGTGTATCAAGGACTAAGACCATGTGGTATGATACAGGTTAGTTGTGCCCATAAGATATAATTTATCCTCTATTTCTTCTTATCTTATTTGAAAGTGGATATAAGACTCGGCAAGTTTGAAGTGTTTTAGAAAGCATTGAGAGCTGCAAATGGGGGAAAATATAATTTAGAAAAAGTGCTTCTTTTCCAGGTGTCAGCTGCTCAGATGATGATGAAAAGCCCCGCAAAAGACGGCGAACAAATTCTTCTAGTTCTTCCCCTGTTCTCCTGAAAGAAGTCCCGAAGGCAGTGACTCCTGTCACTAAAACTATCACAGTGCCTGTAAGTGGCAGCCCCAAGATGAGTAATATCATGCAGAGCATTGCCAACTCCTTACCACCACACATGTCGCCTGTGAAAATAACCTTCACTAAACCCTCAACACAGACAACAAACACGACAACACAGAAGGTATGTGGGGGAAGCTGCCAAATGTTACTTTATTCTGGTTTTATCAATGAATAAGATGTGATGTTTGACTCTTCCTTTCTGTGAACTGTCTGGCTGGTTTTTTAAGGATTGCGCTTGGGATAAGGTAATCCCTGTTTAAAACGAACAAAGAGCAAACCAAACTCTTGTATGAATTTAGTTCACCTGTGTGTGAAAGGACCGGGATTGACAGCCGTGGAGACTGAAGCCCTCTTTTTATCCACAGAACAGGTACAGCACAGGCAGCGGGAGTGCAAGCTTCCCCCAGACTGCCCCACCAATGTGCCTCAACCCTGACCTGAAGGGACCACTTCTAGGGATGAGAGGGGATTCAGTCTCCATGCTCATTCAATTCTTGGCCTCTCTGGTGAGACTGCCAACAAGGTTGCCAGTTAGTACCATTTGTGGTGTTGGGTTTTGTGATATGGACACTAGTCCACTGAGAACTGGATCACATAGGCCACTGAACAGCCTTCAGATGGTAACAACTATTGGTCAAAGGTAATCTTTCTTATTTCTCTTTTCCTTATATATAATTATTCTTTGCAGTAGTAGAATTCCAGGATAGGTGGCATGGGCTTTCCCTTGCCTTTTTGTCTAGAGACTACTTTTTGGGGGGCCTGTAAAGCTTATTCTTGAAGCTGATCAAAGACTGGGGGGCTTTATTTTCCTTTCAGTACTAGCGTGCCATTTCTCATTCCACGTTAACAGTGTTGTAGTGGTCAAAATCAGTTGCATTATTTCAGCTTCAGCTGAGTGTGCCCAGCTTTCATCAGAATGCATTATGTGGAAAAGGCTTTCCATCTTGAAATGTTGTAGAATTTTACGTTTCCAATATATGGCACAACTATTTTCCTGTGCTTTAGGGATCATTTCAGAGGTGTCTGCTTTTTTGGTTCTTAAGATTTAAAAAAAAGATTAATGGCTCAGACCAAGCCTATTCTTGGTATGGTTATCAGTTAAGGCAGACTTACTGGGGTGGTGGTCTACGGAATTAATTTGGCCTTGATACTGACAGACTGCTGGGTAGGCTGGCTGCTAACAAGCATTTTTTTCCCAACTGTGAGAGTTTTGACTATTGAGCTCAAACCTCCACGTGGTATTTATTCTGTTAGTCTTAATTGGTTTATGACTCTCTTTGGATTAACAGAGTTCGCTCATCCTGACTTTTGGAAACTTTAAAACCAAGGAAGATTAACTGAAGTAGTGTGCAATAAAGAACTTGCTTTCTGGCCTTTTCCCACTTCAGAGGCTTTTGGTGCTTTAATTTGATTCGCTGTTCCTTAACAGTGCCCTTAATCAAATTTCATCTCTGAATCCATGTATAGGAATTCGTGAGTGAGCGTGAACGGTCAAATGAAATGTCCCACAATCAATGTGGCAGATCTGCAGCTAGGACAGGGCTATCCCATCTTTTGTGGGAAGATTAGATAGGCTCATCTTTTGTGCAGGAAGAATTCTTTTGCCTTAAATATCTGTAGTGTTGTATTAGGTATGAGTGTTACATATCACGGCAGCTAAAGCTGGAGTGTGTTAAATCTACAAAAGGGAGAGAATGGGCTATTGATAGGGTCTTTTCTGGAGTTGTGCCTCTGCTTGTTCTGACATGGAAATTTTAGAGTTTGCTTTTGTGAAAAGCAAACTCTATTATTTGATTGTTTTACTAATCTGCAATGATAGGGAAATCATCACTTGCTTCATTAGTAGCTTTTGTATCTGAACTTGTCACGCTGCCCTCTTTTGTTCGATTTAGATATGCCAAAATACAGAACTGGATCATTTTGGTGGGTGAAATCCCTTTTAGTAATTTTAAATTAACTGTCAGACTTGTTAGACTCATTGGAAATGTACTATTTTAAACAAGTGCTGCTGAATATGAGTGAATTTGTTGCATGTGAATTAAATGCTTCATTTCTGAATGCCAGATTTCTGAATTGTTTTGACATTTTAGTAGGTTGGAGGAAGATTTGTCGTAACAACTAATAATGTCACAGCTCCAATTTCTGTATTCTCTTATAAAGCCCTCTGTCTGGGACACAGAAGGAGTTTTGCTAGTGAAGCTTCTGGCATTTAATGACTATTTCTTCAGGGACTAGGTTTTAGTGTCTCTCAAAATAGGGCTGACAGGACAAATTTCAGTGTACGTTAGAATTTCAGTGTATGTTAGGAATTAATTTTTACCATAACAAAATCAACAGAAACTACAAAAAAAAAAAAAACAAAAAAAAAAAACAAAAAAAAAAACCCCAAACAAAAAAAAAACAAAGCAAAAACCAAACAACCCAGCTTGTTTTTGCTTTTATTTTTATTTATAATTTAGGCAGTCTTGCTGCTGTAAAAGATACAGTGTTGTTTTGGTACCCATGATGATGTTACTTTGATTATTTTGACATACATGAGAAAATGGGATCTCAAAAATATAATTGTTGTGATTTGAGCTTTAATAGTTTTAAATTTTTACAACAGAATTATCTTTTCTGGATATGCTTCATCCCTGAAAATCACTAAACTTTGTTCTGCTGTGTTAATTTTGAAAGAAGATAAAGAGGCCCAAACTTGCTTGGTTACAGGACAGCAGTCATTGTTGAGCTTTACAAGTTCTTTTTCCTTGCATTATTAACTAGTATTAAGTGATAATCTTGAACTGATGGTTTTATCTCTGCCTTTAAATGAAGAACAAAGGTCTTCAGGAGTTGTGATCATGCCCAGATTCATCCTTCATATCTGTACTTACTTAGTTGAGATGCTAAACTTACCCTCTGAATTATATAGGAAGTTTATTGTGAATATTCTGCCTTTTTTTAACTGCAGGTTGTCCTTTGACTACATTCCTAAATTAGTTAACCTAGGTGTAATGGCGCTGGCCATAAAATTCAAACACTTGGGAAGTATTTCTAGTGTTAACTATTTAAGAAACAGATAAAACTCCAGAGGCACATTGTAGGATCTTTCCACCTGCAAGCTTTGTACCAAAATCAAGCTGTGTCATGTTCAGCTTGTCTGTTGGTCATAGTCTAAGAGCAATTTGGGGAGGGTTTTTTGATTAACTCAGAGTTAGGCAGAAGGCAAAAAGAAGAGGAATGCAGATAAAACATTCTCCCTGAAGAATGTAATAATGCGTAAACATTATCCTTCAGGTATTAGTCAGGTGTGGTCAATCTTCTGGAGGTAGTAGTAGGGTTTTGGTTTTCCTCAGATCAAGATGTTAAAGGCTTAGATAAGTATCAAGGACCATAAAACAAAGCACTGGAGAAAAAGGAGAGGCAGCCATCGTGGTGAAATTTGCTGCTTTTATTCCATCCATCTGGGTTTGGTGTTTTTTTGGGGGTTTTGTTTGTTATTTTGTGTGTGGTTTTTTTTGGTTTGCTTTGGTTTTTTTGTTATTTTAAATTTTTTAGACAAATGATAAACTCCTAATCTCTCACTCCTTGGTCTGTCACCGAGGTCTGTTTCTGGTGCCATTATCATATTATTTATTTTCTCTATCAGGTAGTCCCTGGGTAATAGTGTAAGGATTTTGGTTTGAGCTCACCTAGGATTTCTTTGCTTCATCTGTACCTTTTTTCATATCTGCTTTTGTTACATCAAATCATTAATTAAGTTTTAATTTTCAAGGTTTTAATAAATGAAATTTTGATTTGGTTAATTGCATTATTAAAACAGTTTCTCGGTATTCTTGCATGGTAAACTGAAACTATGTTACATTTCCGTTATGTGTGTTTCTATTTTAACTGTATGTTTTTAAGGCTAAAGAGGTATGTAGCAGCAGAATAAAAGGAATCTCTTTATGTAAACAGTCCTCATATTTAGGGCTCAAGAAATGCTCAGTTTTCTAGGTCAGTTGTATAAGAACAGTCCTCTTCCATTGTTATAATGAATTCTATGTTTTCCTATGTCAAATCAGATTCATGGCATTGTAATTGTTACTCGCACTTGGGGTAATGTTTATGCTCTTTAGACAAATGGTTTTCAGATAGATAAGAATTGAGAGCACTAATTAAAGCAGAAATTGTTTAAAAATGAAACCTTTTTTTTTTCCACTGATGTAATACTGGTTGTTTACAGCCCTGTGGATCAAAAATATTTCCCATTAATGACTGAGCAACTGCTTGTTAATTGTTAAAGAGAAAAAAAGAATCATCTATTCTCTCATTGTCATTTCTTGATGTATGTTTAAGGTTTGGGAGAACAGTGTCTAAAAACTGCTGGAAATCCCTTCAATTCCTTTTAAACTGGACTTTAGGCTTCCTGGCCCAGTTTAACAAAGCAAATCAGTTTGTTCCTGTCTGTCTTCAGACATGAGATAATTCAACTTCAATTAGATAGTAATTCTTTTCCTGAAAAAAAACTTCTAACTTTAAGGAAATGTTTATCACCACCTTTTCAAACTAATTGATTTTTTTTCTGTTACCAGCAAGGGTTGACTGTGATAACTTTTCAATGGTTTTAATAAACATGTATCCCTAAAACTAAATACACATGGACAGATATATTACTGAAATTTTATGCTTTTAAATAAATGCAAAGAACAAATGAATTTTTTTCTTGTTCTGTTTCTTCTTTCAGGTGATAATAGTAACCACCTCTCCAAGCTCAACTTTTGTACCCAACATCCTTTCCAAGTCCCACAACTATGCAGCAGTTACAAAACTTGTCCCAACATCAGTCATTGCCTCAACTACTCAAAAGCAACCAGTGGTTATAACAGCTTCTCAGTCCTCTTTGGTCACTAGCAGCAGCAGCAGCAGCTGTTCTACTCCCTCCTGTACTGCAAATACTATTGCTGTGACTGCTGTGGTATCATCAACACCGTCAGTGGTTATGTCAACAGTAGCACAAGGTATGGCAATAACATTATATTTATGAAAACTCTTTCACTTAAGAATTGGGACTTTGCTTTGAGAATAGCATAGTGGAGATGCACTTTTTGTTAACATAATATGATTAAATTACAGGAGATGTGAAAGAAGTCTCCTTAGGAAACTAATCTGAGATACTTCACAGATGTTCTTGCAGAACATGCATGAAAAATGGATGTTTCCAATATTTGAAGATTATTTAATCTCTTAAACCTGATTTACAAAATGATGCAAAGTTAACATTAAATGCAGCTTACACTTGACATGGCTAGTCTTTAGAACATTTCATGTGGTAACTAATCTTGATGACAATTCTGAAAGGTAGAGAAGTTTTTACACCTTTTTCTCAGTCTGTCACTTTTTCAAGCCCTTAAAAATTAAGACCTGAGTGGGTCTGGATTAGAACTCTTAGGTTTCTGCCTTCTAATTCCAACCATGTGTATCAGGTTGATTGATTCAGCTCCACTGCCACCAGGTAACATTTGGAAGAGAAGTTGTGGATTAATGAAAGGGCCTCAGTGACCAGCACTTGAAAAGTACTGTGCCTGACAATGACAAGTATCACATGGCAGTTTATCCTCGTCCATATTTTCCATTCATGTTGTATTCCACAAAACGTTGGACAACTAAATGAAGGGTGGGGAGATATTTTGCCTTCCATATTGCTTCTATTAATCAGGTCCTGAAGATATTAATCTACAATGCAGAATTTCATATTGTTCAAACTGTAGATTTTAGTTGGGTTGAATTATGGATGAGGCTAAATATTAGGTGGAGTATCTCTTCAACAGTTCTGTTTTTCAAGACTATTAGTGTCATTGTGGAAGATGGTGGTTAAATATTTTGTGATAAAAACTGATAAACACTCCAGATGTGAAGGAAGTTAAATTCATTAGAGAAAACAGCAGACCAAGGATATGGAGAAACCATCTGAGATGGTGCAGTGAGAAAGAGGTTGCTTATTTAGATTACCAGAATTGTAGCTTATTTGATTTGTATCATTATTACTGCCATCTTTAAATGTAGAGGAGAAATAAGGGAGGAGTTTTTCTTGCCATTTTCCACTACAGCTGGGACTTGGTGAAAAACTGCCTTTGTAATACATGAACTGTGTTTGTCTTTTTTGGGCCTTCTAGATGTGCAGTTTAGAATTATAGATGAAGCCCTATTTTGCTAGAGATGTTGTGACATCTATGTAAGGGAATGACGGAAATAACTATTCAGATTTATTTGTCTTTCCATCTTACGGCAAATTGGCTTTAATCACTTTATGACTTTTAAGATCATCTAACCTGTTGGCACAAAAATGTGAACTCCACAGTTTTCAAAATTACATACCATTACTTGATTCATTCTTTTTCAATATTGTGCTTACTAACAGATACTCTCTTCTAATGTTGATAGGTTTTATATTTGTCATCCTCCTATCTCTAACTTTCTGTAGTCATTATTTTCACTTTTAATTTTTTTTTTATTTGCTTGAAGATTCAAGATCAGGCTTTGAAATTATTTGTCACATTATTTGTACTACAAAACATGCAGGAAGTTGACTGGGATTGTGGTCTTTCCTTTAGCTGCTGTTCTGCTGCCACATGGAAAATCTGTATAAAGCTCCATTGTCTCTGAACAGAGCACTTATCCTGTCTGGGACCTCTTTTCCCCTCATATGTATCCGTGCTTTTCTTGGTAGTAAAAATGCAAAACTATTTAAGAGGTTGCAGTGTTTTTCTTTCTTGTTGCACTGTTCAATCTTAAACCATTTACTCTTTCGCAGGTGTGTCTACGTCAGCTATTAAAGTTGCCTCTACCAGACTACCTTCCCCAAAAGGTTTGGTTGGGAATCCAACTCAGATCTTAGCACAGTTTCCCAAGCAGCATCAGCAGTCCCCCAAACAGCAGCTGCAACAAATACAACAGGCCCAACAGCAGCAACAGCAACAACAACAGCAGCAACAGCAGCAGCAACAACAGCTGGTGCAGTCGTCTGTAGCTCAACAGCAGCCACAACAATCTCAGTTGCCACCCAGCATCAAGCCCACCATTCAGATCAAACAGGAATCAGGTAGTTGGGAGTTAATCTTGGGTCATACTGGTGAGGTCTAACGACAACTCAAGAAAATAGGTCAGAATTCTGTCCCAAAATGTGCATGCAGAGCTATCAGTAAGGCATAATTAAGTGCTTGATTACAGTATTTGGCATTAAACCTGGATACCTGGATAGAAGTGAATGGTATCTTAATGTTTTCAACTAACATTAATTGTAAAGTTTGAGTCTGTCACTCTTCTTGTTTGGTTCAGGTATTACAGAGCATGCTTTAGAAATAAATGCTTTATCTTTAGAAACTGAAAGGTATGTAAATATCTTCAAAAGTAATGTGATTGGCAACCTGGAAGACAGCAGTTTTCTGAAGATCCAAGAGTTCTTCAACTGCATCAACTGCAAAAAGGAGTTAATCCATGTTTTAGTTCTTTTCTTGGGTCCAGAAATCAAAACCTACTTTTGAGGTATTTATCAGAACAAATACAATTGGATCTGAGACTGAGTTGGACTGGATTCTTTTTGTAACACTGACTCATTCAGCTGACTTTGGGCAAGTCATGTAATCTTTCTGTCTTGGCTGTACTCTGCTGTAGAATACAGTTCTTATCTCCATAAGCTGTAGTAAGAAGTAATGATTGCAAAGTTACCTAATTCTAAAGGAAGAAGTGCTATAAAAGTGCAAAGTATTTTTATGTCCATATTTCAATATTAATCATGCCAGTAGAATTATTTTATATTCATGCTGTTTAGATCAGAGAATTAAAATAGGCCACAGAATGAAAAAATAGACAGCCCTACTCCTCTCTTTTGATAAACTTCCTTTTGGATTATGGGATCATTGCCTAAGGCGGGGGGTGGGGAGGGGGAAATCTGCTTATGAAGACAAGAGAAAAAGGCTTCCATCTGCCAGTCAGATATTTGATAGATAGGAGCTTCACTCCTTGCCTTCTACCATAGGTTTAGACTCAGTGCTTTTCGGTTAAAGTTTCTTTGGAAATACCATCTGTTACATATTCTTTCTGAAAGATAGGAATAATTTTTTTCACAGAGATTTTGCTTTTTATCCAGTTTTGTGTCTGGATTATGCAAAGGCTTCATTTTCTCTTTCCTAACATTTCATTATTTAAGTTTGGAGCTCAGTTGCTCCATACTGCTTTTATAGTCCACACAGAAAGAAGAAAACATCCCCAGAAGACATTTCAGGTCCTGATTGGACAAAAATTGTTCACCAAGAAATATTTATGTACAAATATAAGTGCATATGTTTAGTTAGGATTAACGTGGGCTGGGTGTTTCATGGTATTTGACCAATATGGTGCAATACATTTACCTTGTAAGATGCAAGTGACCTGGATATACTTTTCATTTATTCAGAGGGATGAAAGTAGCTAAGCTGATTAAGACATTTTAGAATTTACAGACTGAAGTGAAGAATTATTTGACTTTTAGATGGTTCATTGTATATGAGCCAATTCAGTGTTCAGTGTTGGTTGTAAGTTGTTGGTTCCTGGGAAATCATCTTTGTTGGTTTTTTGTGTTGTTTTGGTTTTATTTTTTGTGTGGTTTTTGTTTTTGTTTTTGTTTTTTTAATCATGGGCCAGAAAAGGTTAAAAAAAGTCACTGCAACAAATCAATGATGGAATGGAATCTCATGCCTCGGTGGGAGTAGCCAGGAATTGGAACAGGCACATGAAAGGCAAAGATGATGACTGTCTTGTTATTTGAAGAAAAAAACAAAACAAAACATCAACCAAAAAACTAAACCAACCCCCCCACCCCAAAATAGCCAAAAACCTCAAAATTCTTTTCAGGATTAAGAATACATGGACTCAGAATATAAGCCTTGTGAGGCCACTTGCCCTCTTGGGCTTGGTCTGAGAAAGCATTTCAGAAAGTAACTTTTCGTGCCTGTATTTTAACAGTGACCTTTCTCCTTTCCTAGGTGTTAAAATAATCACTCAACAGGTGCAGCCCAGTAAAATCCTTCCCAAACCAGTTACAGCGACCTTGCCCAGCAGTAGCAATTCACCTATTATGGTGGTTAGCAGTAATGGGACTATCATGACAACTAAACTGGTCACTACTCCCACTGGTAAGTTCTGGCTCTGAGAAGGGAAGGGAGGGTAAATCCAGACATACAGGTGATCAAGCAAGGATTTTTAGGATTAAAAAAAAAAACCCAAACAAACCAAAAACACCAAAAAACCCAAACAAAACCCACACCAAAAAAACCCTACTTCTCTTTTGCGAACAGTGAGTGCAACAGCTCATTCACAATCCTGTTGACGTTTATTCCAGAATAGGATTTTTGCACTGAATACTCTTTTATTCCTCTAATTTGAATTGGTACACAAATATATGATCATTCCTTCCCCAGTGGGTATATTTTTAAAGGAAGTTTTCTTGCAACTTATACTGATACTTTGCACTTCTGTAGCACCTTATATAAGATTGATATTGGTTTAATTTTTTAGGGCAAATAGGTCAGCATTATTCCTATTTTACATATATGGACTTTAAAAGACAGGTGACTTGCTCATAGTCTTGCAGTGAATTTATAAAAAGACCAGTAAATTGAATTTTAAACTCCCAGTGTTTTTCTGGGGATCTAAATATATTTGGGTTTGTATTGATTAAAGATCAGAAATAATGCAGGCTGTTTAGATGGTGAACTTGTATGAGGATAACTTGAAAAGTAGCTTTATCTGAGTTTTCTTTCTGAAAACTCTTACTGACTTCCTGAAGTTTTAGCAGGGGTTGGGAATTTTACTATAAACTAACAATTGGTAGTATTTTTATTTTTTTAAACTTTTGAAGTATTTCACACAAAACATTTTTAAGTACATAAAAATCTAGTAGTTTGGCAGTTCATTTTATTGATAATACCTGTATTGTTCACTCTTGGATTTAAGCACCTGTCTTTCTTGTTATAACAAACTGGTTTGCTCTGTGATTTTTAGCAATTAAGATCCATAGTGCACTATCCACAGCAGTACAAGCAGAATGGGATTACAATCTTCTTGTAGCTGTTGATTCCTATTATTGGAGCAAGTTTCTTTAGTGGAGTGAGTTCTGATTCCATTCTGAGAAGGAATAGGTCTGAAAAAAACAGCATTTATGCCATGTCAGGAGGCTTCTTTTGTACTGCTAAATACATAAAATTGCATGTCGTTATAAACTATGTTTTTCTCTTAGAGTGACATTTAGACCAGTTATTGGGGGTATTCTTTATAAACAATTTGTCATACAGGAAAAGTGTAGGTGTCTTGGAAGAGAGGAAGAGGTCAGTTCTGGTAGTGTTGTCAGATGCCCAACTCTTGGGCATCTAATGGAGCGAGTGTCAGGCATACAGGCAGAATCGGAGCACCTATTGAAAATAAAAAAACTTAGGCATGAGGATGTCAATTGAAATATGGCAGTCATGGAACATTTGGTAAAATATTTCAGAACATTTACATTAAATTAAAGTTGGTATACTTTGAATATCACACTGTGGGTTTAATTGTGGGGATAATTGTAAAGAGTGGTAATAAATGGCAGTGTAGGATCTCTGAATGCAATCTAGTGCTCTTTTTCTAGACTAACTTATTTTTCCACACAACTAGTAGAGAATGATATTTTAACAGGGAATTTTCTGGTTCTTTCTTTAAAACAGGAACTCAAGCAACATACACGAGGCCAACGGTTAGTCCTTCTATAGGAGCTCGCATGGCTGGAACTCCAGGCGCTGCTACTTATGTGAAAACTACGAGCGGTAGCATCATTACTGTAGTACCAAAATCATTGGCTACACTGGGAGGGAAGATTATCAGCAGTAATATTGTTTCTGGTAGGCATATGAAAACTTTGATATTAAGGCTTATTTAAAAAGTAACTTTAGACTTGCTCTTATGGTTCAGGGCTTTTCTGTGGGTTCCATGCTCAAATAATTATTAGGACCTTTATTGGAGGAGTTCTTCATTGAGAAGAAAAATAGCTGAGGAGGACAAAAATAATGGGTGGAAGTTAGGGAGGTAAAGTGTTCTTAGGGATTGCAGTAGTTCTTATGTTTTAGGAAGGAAGCATCTAATGTGAGAGAAGCCTGGGAAGAAGAGGAATGCTGGGGAGGAAGAATACTGTACTGTCCTCTGTTAGAGGGCAGAAAGATCAGAAAACTGTATTAGCCCCACTTTTAAACATTTTAGGATCTGGATGCTGCCCTTTTCTATTCTGCTGCATGTCCAAAGAACCAAAATAAAACTGAACTGTGTATGTTACACTCAGCTGTGCAGTCTCCACCTCATCTTGTTCTTTTTTTATCAGTGTCAGCCTGTCTTTCCCTTACCCCATATTATAATTTAAGCTTTTCCTCCCAGCTTCATGCAGACCCTGCTGCTTATCTTTGTTAGTCTGCTGGCCAGCCTTGATGCTTTCTGCCAGTACAACCTCTAAACATAGTCTCTTTAGGACCAGGAGCAAGCACACTCACACCACTCACAGCTCCTTTGTGTCTGTTTTAGACTTTAACAGTGCTAACTCAGAGAAGATCTGCATTTCCTGGCTAGGTGTGCGTGTACAGCAAGATCTTTGTCTGTTCATCCTGTCTAGTAGTATCTTTAAATTATTCAGAGGTCCTATTGTTAGTACTCAGTAAAGACCTGATGTGGCACCAGCCAGCTCCTGTCAGTGGAAGATGCTCCGCAAGCTATACAGTAAACCCATTCTGGGGTGTAGTCTGGTAAAGGTGCCTCAGTTTTTCACACCCTAATTTCTACAAAATTATACTTAACATTGTTATAGTAGCTTCTTTGGGAGCAAGTAACTTTTTTAAACTGTTGTGGGTATGGTGAGTTGTTAAAGAAGATTTTCAGATCTACAAAGATACACCAATGCAAGTATTACTCTCCTGAGCACCAGCTAATGCAGGGAAACCATTGCCTGGTTCTGTTAAGGTTGATAACCATTGTTCTGAAACAATACAAGTTTAGAAAGGATGCCTACTCTTTTTTTTTTGTTGTTGTTTTGTGGTGGGGCTTTTTGAGGTTGGTTTGTTGGGGGGGGGGATGTTGTGTGTTTGGTTTGTGTGGGTTTTGGGTTTTTTGGTTGTTGGTTCACTGTTTTTGTTTAAGGGAGAAGTCTTTATATGCCTTTGAAGTCACTAGAATTAAGTAAATCACAATCTTGTCTGAACATGTATTACCTTTTCCAGAATTAGTAGCCTTATTAATCTGAAATATATAGTGAAGTATCTACAGGCATGACTAATGGGTAGAAGGTAGTGTGGTGAATCCTTGGATTTGCAGCTCTGCTGTGACTGAGGGATACTTTCTTCAAGGAGAAAGTGGAAGTTGTTGATGAAAAGCTGTTTGAGTAGATACTGGAGTAGCAGTCTGATAACACTGATGACTTGCATACTGATGTATGTACTCTGTAGACTGGAGGGTGGTCTAGAATTGCACGTCACTGCAGGTAAATAAAAACCTGATACAGGGAATAGAACTAATTAAATACTGGGAGAGAAGCAGAAATACCCAGGACAGCTCTTCAAAAACAGACCCCCCCCAAAAAAACCACCACACTTGTAAACTCAACTTTTCAGAACTGACTGTAAAACAATAGCATATTTATCTTTTTTCCTTCTTGCAATCCACAACTCGTCACTTGTAATACAACAAGTTGAATGTCAGAAAGAGCTGGTATTTCTCTTGACCGGAGATACATTCTTGGTATGTAGATTCTTCTACAGAAGCTATCTGTAGAAGAACATTTGTCTGTGCAAATATGACCTTGAGTTATTAGTGGTGTCCTTATCCCCTCCTAATTCTAACCTTTGAAGAGTTAGACATGTTAGCCTGAGAAAGCTCTGGTAGTCTGCACTCTGCTCCGCAATTTGTGACAAGGGGCTGACTATCCTCATCTAGAATAAATTGCTCTGTCCTGGGCATGCCTGTTTTTACTGTAGGTGAAAGATTTGTAGAGTGGGCATCTGTGTTGAGATGGGTGACATAAATTCTCATTCCAGATACTGCCTCCTTTTTTTTTTTTTTTTTTGTTGTGCTGTCAGATTTAAATACAGTGATTCCTCTAACTCACCAACTTGTACAGTGGAAGGAAATGTACATGTGATAAATGGCACATTATTTCTTTTCCCACAAAAATTTAGGAACTACAACCAAAATCACTACAATCCCAATGACATCCAAACCCAATGTGATTGTTGTGCAAAAGACTACTGGAAAAGGAACTACAATTCAAGGGCTTCCAGGCAAAAATGTTGTCACAACGCTGTTGAATGCTGGGGTAAGTAAGAGTTTTGAGTCTCAAATCAATAGCCAAGTGACAGGCTGTGTGGTGGCTGCTGCATTCATTCTGCTAAAGTCCCTAGTAAAAGCAAACTGCATGAGCTCCTTAACAGATCCAGCATGTCTTAATGTCGGGGGTGTTTGAAAAGCAAGTATGTTTTGCAGATGTGAAAGATGCTTAAAACAAGCTGGGAATATTCTCAAAGTTAAAGAAAAATTAAAACTTTTGAGCTTGCCTTTTTTCCATGGTTTATGATTTTGTAATCCTGAAGGAATTAAGTAGGAGAAAATTAATAGAATCTTACCCTGTTTGTGGTCTAGTGAGAACCACGGTCCTTTGTTATAAACATGCATCTCCAGTGGTTGATCTTTTGGATGCAAAGGCAAGAAACTCTCCCTTCACAGTAAGGGTACCACCTTTCAATTTGTGTGGTGTGTAGCACTGCAACATCTGGTATTTGAGCAATTTATAATGGTGACTTTTTTCAATAACTTGATGTGTGTAAAAACAAAACTTTTTTTTTTAAGATTTAGAACTTTCCTTATTTACAAGACTTAAAGGTATATTTTCACACAAGTGGAAATCTTGTGATTTTAAACAGAAGGAACTACTAGAATATGATGATATTTCTGAAACAAATAGGGTTCTTGGGATTTCCAGCCACTTGATGGGAATTGGTAGGAATACTGGAAGAACTGGCAACTAGTGCTCCTCATCTAATTTGTTACTGTGGAGAGCTAAAAACCATCATGCTAAATGTCTTTGCTGTTTTTAAGCTACCAGGAGTCTAGTCATATGTCAGCACTATTCCAAAGTCAAATGTTTTATGTGAAACAGCTGTAAGTCTGCATTTTTTTATTAAGTGAACTTTTAGTTTAAAAAGAAGTTCATACAAAATTCATGTCTTGGTCGTGAGGATAATACAAAGATCTATAGTTAGATAATTTCATTTTAGAATCTCAATTCATGTTTTGTAGCTGTCTTGCCAAAGTTACCGTTAATAGAAATAAAAGGTTTTAAAAAACATTTGCAGATGATTTGAGGAAAGTTCCAAGTTACATTAATTCTTTGAAGCAACTTCAAAAAACTTGTCATTATCTTTTAGTTACTTCTTTTTGTTCACCCTTCAGAGCCCTTCAAAAGGTAAAGCAATGGAAAAGGGGATTTTTGGTAGCTTTTCCATTCAAAGCCATAAGGTTTTTTGGTTTTGGTCTTTGAATATTTTTTTTTTTTTTTGTATCAAGTAAGTCTGTTGCAGCAGCAGCAGGTTGGTTTCATGGTACATGCACTCACCTATAACTGTGTAATTTTTTTTTTTTATTTTTAGAGAAGTGGGTCTCTCTGAAAAATTTCATTAAGTTAACCTGTAAACTTTGACTTCTCTACAGGGGGAGAAAACTATTCAGGCAGTGCCAGCAGGAGCAAAACCTGCTATCATCACTGCCACAAGACCCATCACAAAAATGATTGTTACACAGCCAAAAGGAATAGGGTCCGCGGTCCAGCCAGCCACCAAAATCATCCCAACTAAAATTGTTTATGGTCAGCAAGGGAAAACGCAGGTACAGTGAGGACCCATTTCTGTCTTGAAATGTACCCCTAAATTTTAATGGGAAATAAATAATTTTTCACTGTGTTGCCGCATTTGTTGCAGGATTAATATATGTCTATGGGGAATGAGTCTTAGGGGTGTCATGAGGTGGCCTTGGTTACAGTTTCTTAAGCACAGTGTTCACATTTGTTAGCTGTGTTTGGAGGCCTAGAGCAAGCCAAAAACATTTACTAAGCCCTTTATACAGAAACATAGAATGCCCCCTGTTAGAAGGGATCTGCAAAGGTCATCTAGTCCAAGCCCCCTGCAGTATGCAGGGACATCCTCGGCTAGATCAGGTTGCTCAGAGCCTCATAGTTGAAACTGGTCATGGCTCTAAATGCCTGGTTTAGTCCTGCAGCTAATGGCTAGGTTGTGAGAAATAAAGATGCAGAGTCTGGACATAGGTCATCCATCAAATCTGAGGATTTATTGAAGTTATTTTCTCGTTAATGTATGTTCAGGCTGTTCCTGCAACCTTTTGTGGTTGGTGGGGCTGTATACAGAGAATCTGGCATATTTCTGGATGCTTTGTTTCAGCTTTTTCCCTGGTTGCACTTAGTAATTAAAAGAAGTAAACTTTTATCAGATACAGTATTTTGCGTGTCTTGATTCTTCAAGACTTGTACTTATTGTGGGCTGCAGAAGAGAGGTGCTTGTCCTTATCAGTGCAGTGCATGTTCCAGCTCACTTGCGTAGCTTTCTCTTGTCACCCCATCAATGTATCCAGCCCTGAAAAATGACTGTGTAGTGGTTTGTGTTAAGTACTCCACCGAGTGAGAAGTACATTCTTGTGCATTGCCATTTACTTGGGCTTTGTGGTTTAATAATTAGAGCTGCTGAATTTTTCAATAAATCATTAATATTATGTAGGTCTTGTGCACTGATCTATTTGAGTGGCACCCCGTACTCTGATTGCTCAGATTTGTTTTCTTGAGTCCTCTTACTATATACAAAATTTGCCTTTCTAATTAGGTTCTCATAAAACCAAAGCCAGTGACATTTCAAGCAACAGTTGTGAGTGAACAAACTAGGCAGCTGGTGACTGAAACGTTACAGCAGGCATCAAGGGTAGCAGAGACAGGAAACTCGTCTCTTCCAGAAGTGAAAGAAGAACCACAAACCTACACTGAAAGCAGCTCTTCTTCTACGGAGTCCTCTCAGAGCTCCCAAGGTGTGTATTAGTGCCACGTAAAACACGAATGGACTCTGTCTCCCAGGCATGCTGGCTTCTTCCATATAACTCGCTGTGTCTCCCTTTGGCATAGGTTTTTGCCCAGTCTGTTAGTTGCAGGTGTCATTGATCACTTATGGCTTTATTTATCTGTTATGAGCTATTTACCAAATGCCTCCATTTGCTCTGTGAAAAGTGGGAATAATGATTCCTTTCTGGACTCTGATTTGCTTTTTTAAGGCTTGTGGCCTTCAGCCTGTTCCCTCTTTTTGGGGAATTTGCCAGAGGTAGGCAGTGTAGCTGAGTTGTTTTGGTTTTTTTTATGACCGCTCATTCTCTGCCAGCCTCTTTCCTGAGTACATTGAACCATCTCTCCACTGCATGACTGAAATTGGTCATGTGATAAACATAAATATTAGTCCTTTCATAGGCACATACACGTTCATCAGGATATATATCAGAGATACAGTCATGATAGGGATGCTGCTGTAGCTTCAAGCCAGGATATGGTTGCAGCTGTTTGTGTGGTAGAGGAGTATAAATTATAGGGCATAAATAACATCCAGCCTTTAGCAAGGAGTGACTGAAGGGTTTATCACTGTGTGAAGTAAAAGCAAGTGTCTCTCAGTGAAATATGTACTTCTGTACCTTTCAATGTTGTCATGACCTGATTGCTGAGCTACCTTGGGTAGTGCAGGGAGTCATGGGAGATGCGAAATTCCCTTGGAGTAAATTAAGGTGAAATGACAGCAAATGGCTAAGCAGTTTGTTAACTTTATTTGAACCAGGAAGCATTGTATGTACTCTAGGAAAGACTTGGTTTCTAATGCCTTAAATGTGAAGTTCTGAAAATTCATCAAATTTATCAAAGTTTAGGAGCTGTTAATTCAGAATGTTGAATATGTCTTGATCCCCTGAACTGCTAAAACTTTCTGAATACTCAGTGTACAAAGAAAACTGCTGAACTTGGGTTGTTCAAAATTTTTACAAATAACTAAGATACAGGATCTTCCCCCCCCTTCCTGGAAACTATAACATCAGCAGTTGTTTACTTCAAGTACAATTGTAATAAAACCTGAAGTATGGCAGAATGAGTGTACAGTGTTCAAAACGCTAATGGATAATGAGTAACCTGGTCTGATTTGATCTATAGCCCTGCTTTAAAGCAAGAAATTGGACAAGAGACCTCCATCCAGAAACGGTTCTTTGATGACTCGCTGTGCCTTTGCTTTTTTGCAAACAGATTCACAGCCTGTAGTCCACGTGATTGCTTCAAGAAGTCAAGATTGGTCAGAACATGAAATTGCTGTGGACACAAGCCCTACAATAATTTACCAGGATGTATCCAGTGAATCTCAGTCAGCTACTTCCACAATAAAAGCTTTACTGGAACTTCAGCAGACAACAGGTATGAAAAAACATGTGGTTGTTTAGGAGAAGTTCAAAGCTTATTATACTACTTGTTTAAGTAGCAGTTTATAATAAGTTTTGTAATTGAAAAGCACCTATCTTGAATCATCTTAAGTCCTTTCTTCTTATCCTGTAACAGTTTATTTTCATCTATTACAAAGTGTTCGCTATCTATTTAATTAAACTTTTGTATTTATATTGGAGGTTTATTTTATTATAGAGGTTTATATATTGGAGGTTTATTTTCTGGTTTTCTCTTCTTCTAAAGCTGTGAAGGAAAAGTTAGAATCAAAGCCAAGGCAGCCTACCATTGACTTGAGCCAAATGGCTGTCCCAATCCAGATGACCCAAGAAAAGAGGCATTCTCCAGAAAGTCCCTCGATTGCTGTAGTAGAGTCGGAATTAGTTGCTGAATATATCACAACTGGTAAGTGACTAAGGTGGTGCAATGATGGGTTTGCAGTTCAAGTCTGAGGACGTAATGTGGGAGTTTTCTTAAAATGGGCTTCATTTTTGTGTTTTCACTGTAAGTTGCTGTAGAAGAAATGAGTCTTTTCTTCCACTCTTCAGACCCTGTGCAGGGGGCAGAGTTTGCCTCTGCTTTTCTGGGGTGTAGTGGAGAATGTTTCTAACTGAAACAAAGGGTTGTTGCTTCACGACATCCTAGTTGAATCAAATTTTCTGTTCCCTGATCTAATGGGGAGGACAGACTGTCCCACTTGTCTTTAAGAAAAATATCTAGTAAGGAAAAAGTAGAAAATGAAGTAACAGGAACTGTATATATTGTACATATCAAGACTGAGACTTTGAGTTAATTTAACCCATATTTGCAAAATGTTACTTGCTTATCAGGACTAAGCTGGTTTTTAAGTCAAGTGTGTATTTAGTGGGCTCATATGGCCCCTGTTTCTCTGTTTGCTAGAAGGCTTTAAACTAATAGATTTGCACTTTTTAAAGAAATTTTTCAAATTATTGTTGGTATTCAGCTCTTAAGTTTTTAAACTCTTGACTCCTCCTATCTGTTTTCTCTTTTGTGTAAGTCCTTGACTCCCTCATCTCTCTGGTGCTCCCTACTACCCCAGAATATTAGATGTGTGCCACTTCCCATATGTGCATAAGAGGATCTTTTTTCTTAAGTTCACATTATTGGTCTCCCTACTTTATTTGGAAAAATGAAAGGAAAAATGTGTTGAAAATCTCCATTGGAAAAGAGGAATAAAGCTTGATTATAAGTACATATCTGTAACTTTAGTGGTTTTAGTGTGAAATGTCCAATCTGATGTTTTCATTTTTCATTTGCCTTCTCCGTACTTCCTCCCTTTGCTTCCATCCTTTGTATGGTCTAAATTTAACTTGTGTGAAGTTGGAGTTGGGGGGGATATTGCTGTTATTATTCTTTTAAATAACACTTACTGTATCTGGCTTCAATTTTGAATGTTCGAGTCATGCTCCCTTGGATCTCTCTTAAATTCAAAAGTATGATAAATGGTGTTAAAGTGATCTTCAGTTAAGTCAGTTATCTTCACTGACACAGATAACTGTGCACTGGAGCTTCCCTTCAAAGTTCCAGTTTTTGCTGGATCTTGCTGTAAAAGTTGATGTAAAATAGGGCCCTTTGCATGGAGGACAGGAAATTACAGTTGGTGTCTTTGTAGATTTAAGTCCTCTTCAACATCTTCGAAGCCGTATCGAGTACAAAAGTTGAACATTTCCCTGAGCTATGATTACTATTTGAAATACTGGGGTTTTTTATAACCATTGAGTTGAGGGATCTACCAGAGAAATGCAGTCTGCTGTGGCCTGACTAGCAGCAGTTTCTGCTACAGCACAAAACTGGTTCTTTTGCTCTTAGATTTTTGCCCCTTCTCCCAGTTTCTGTGAACGCTGCCAGGGAATGCAGGTCATTGAGTGGTTTGTTCGTTTGTTTGTTTTAAATTGTTCTCAGGATTCATCAGTAATCCATGTAGTTACATTTTCCACTAGAAATTCAGTAGTAAGATAGTAACCAGTCCATAATATGTTGTGAAATCTCCTGCATGCACCTAGACCAAAGAATTAGGCACACTTTTATGCGGGAGCTGGGATTAAGCACATGCCTCCTTGTGAGATGAAGGGAGTGGTTCACACATCTTAGTGTCACCATTTTTTGTCTGTCTGCAGACTCAGGAAGACAACACTGTATTGGTTCACATTCGGAAGAATATCTACAGAACCATATAGGTTAGAAATTTTATTTTTAAATGAAGTTTTCAATTGTGCAGGAACTGTTGGGGGATATCCACGATGAACCTGGCACAGCATGCAGGCCGGTATTGATGTAATCCAACTCCTTTCTTGGAGCAGGAAAGTAAAATTAATATTAATTCAAAATATGACCTTTCTTTAAACTTATAGAGAAGTCACTGGAAACTTTTTAAGTAATTTATGTTGCAGCTGAATTTAAACTTTTGCTTGTTCTCCTTCAGTTATTAGTTCTTTGTAGCCAAAAAGTTATTAAAGCAAGTATTTACATGTTAGTATGAACAGGCATAATTTAGATTCATGTCTTATCAGTGACTGCAATATAGAATGGCTTGTGGATTTTTCAGCAGATGATCATTTCTCTGTCAATCCACTGTTTAATTACAGAGCCATCACCATAGTTCCATAACTCATGCTGGATCTGTTCTAAAAGGTGACATAGACCCATAATAAGGTCTTCATTTTTCAGTCTGTGATTTCTGATCAACCTCACTTGCTTTAACACCCAAATATTTTCTAAGGGATGCTCTTTCAAATTTAGCCTATGCTCTGGAGAGTATTTCTTGCAGTTCAGCAGTGATAGAAATTTGGTGAGCCAGGCTTGCTGTTCTTAATTGCAGTCAGTTGTACAGGTGCCTTTAACAGGGTGAAAACCACAGAATAACTTGTGCTCTACAGCTTGTCTTGTATAAAGAGCCCAGCTGAAAATTAAATAATAAATTCTGCTTGCAAAGTTAGGTGTGTTGGGAGAGGGATGTCAGAGGAGGTTTGGATTAAGCCTGATTATTTAGGAAACAGAGACCAAAGCAAACCCCTGAGCTGCTACTTTAAGAGGCTTCTCAGAATAGATCTACACTTTAAGGTTGAAGCTAGCATACAGTAAAAGATGTTTTTCATACTCAGATCTGTATTTCACTCATACATGCTTTCAATTGAAGCTTAAATGCAAAGCAGGTAGTTGAAGTTACTGCAGTTAGTTCTAGAGAAGTGCCACTGACCTCTTTACTTCCAGTCAGCCATCGGTCCCAGCCCCACCAGCAGTCATCTCAGCCCCAGAGGACTCTGCTGCAGCATGTGGCTCAGTCGCAGACAGCAACGCAGACTTCTGTTGTGGTGAAATCTATCCCCGCATCCTCCACAGGCGCAATTACCCATATCATGCAGCAGGTTGTACCTTTTCTTTTCCCAGCAGTCTAAACAGCAGTAGGTTACATGAATTATATAGGAGTAGGGCTTGTTATGAATGATTCTATCATGTTTCTGTGACTGAAAATGCTCAGAGTAAGGGCAAATTAATAATTTTAATATTGCCTGTTTTGATGGTGAGGTTGGTGGGATAAAAGGGAAGCAGTTAATGAGATTACTTGAGGCTGTTAAGTAAGAGGTATTAACAGCCACTGTGGAAAAGATGTGCTTCTGGATCAGTTCTTGCTGTCTGTATATCAGCTCTTCAACAGCAACAGGCTGCTTTTTTCTCTATTTTGTATTGCGAGGACGTAGGCTGTTTAGATGATGTTGGGGTTAGCGTAGGGGGAAGATGGATGAAGCAGAACCTGCTCAGTAGACAGAGCACGCAGTGTCTTTTACATTTGAGGGATTTAGTTTGTGAACAGGCAAACTTCTCTGAATGAAAAGATAAGATCATATTTAGACCAGTACTGTGAGGATCCCAAATACTTCATACAGTCAGTGTAGCTTGTGGTGAAATCTTACTGAAGCCATTCTGATGTCTTTGTTCAAGACCTGATCAACTCTGTAGCGCTGTAACTTCAGCTGCGGACCAGGTTATAAACTTGCTTCAGAGATTGTGTTTTCACAGGTGTTTGAGTAGGCTGCTTCATCTTGCTAAGGCCATTTATTAATATGTTTATACCACGGTATACAAAGCATAGTAACATTGATCTCCTGCTCCCTCGGATCCCTCCAAAATCGAACAATGTTTGTGCAGCGCCCAAGAAAAATTGCAATAAAATTCTGAGAAAGGAAAGAAGGGGAAGAGAGAACATCTGTTGAAAGAGAGTAGACTGTAGGTGTATGGGGAGCTGCAGAAGAAATCTCAAGAGATGACTAGGCTCTTGGGCAGAATAAGAATTTATTATGCAGAGGAGACTCTGGCTTTAATGAGGGAGCTACTAGTTCAACAACCTGCTAATTCCTCCTGCTTCATATCCAGCTGCCATATGACCTTAGGGGCTTTGAACCTTTTGAACTTAGTATGACACGCACAAGGGCTGCGTAGTCTCCACTGAGGATTAGTCACACAGTTAATGTTGTCGCATAGAGATGTACCACATCTTAACGTAATAAAAAAGGATATTTATTGTTTACATATTGTTGAATTTCTGTGTAAGGGTATCTTTTATTATGTAAATTGTGAATCTGTGATGGTAAAGTAGTCCAGTTGAAACATGAAAAATAATTTTTAGGTTGTGCATTCTTTATTTACTAACTTGCTCTAACTTCTTCTTATTAAGGCCTTAAGCAGTCACACTGCATTTACCAAACACAGTGAACAACTTGGAACTGAGGAAGGAGAAGTGGAAGAGATGGACACCTTAGATCCTCAGACTGGCTTGTTTTACAGATCTGCCCTGACACAGTCACAGGCACAAAAACAGCAAAAACTGAGTCAGCCACAGCTGGAACAGACTCAACTGCAAGTGAAAACTCTGCAGTGTTTCCAGACTAAGCAGAAGCAGACAATCCACCTGCAGGCCGATCAAATCCAGCACAAACTCCCACAAATGCCCCAGCTTTCTATAAGGCATCAAAAGCTAACCCCCCTGCAGCAAGAGCAAGCACAGACCAAACCAGATGCACAGCACCCCCCACACCACATGATGGCCAAAGAAAGGCAACTCCCTACCTTAGTGGCACAGCCACAGCAAACTGTAGTACAGGTGCTTGCAGTAAAAACCACACAGCAGCTGCCCAAACTGCAACAGGCACCAACGGCACAAAAAATCTACGTGCAACCCCAACCCCCCCAGAGTCAAATGCAGCTACCTGCCTCTTCAGAGAAACAGCCAGCAAGCCAGGTAACGGAATATTGATAGCATGCAAAATACACGTCGCTGTTCAAGGAAAAAAAATAAATCAGAACACCAACCCTGTTGCTGTAGCAGTGTTTTGTCCTGGCAAGAGAGAACTCCTCCTTCCGCTGGTATTAATTACCCCATCAGAAGGTTGACACTAGGAAAGAGAAGCACATGTTATAGGGGAAAAAAAAAATCCATAGAGCTCACAAACGTGTTTTGTTGGACAGTTTTTATGAATTTCTGCCACCACTGGTGCATGGAATTTGTCCCTAATTATTTTCTTTTAATTTTTAGATATGACACGTTATTAATTTCCATTCCGGTAGCACTTTTTATTTCTCTGGAAATAAAGATGAATACACTGCAGTCTCCTAAGCCTCTCCATTGTACATCTTCCTTTGTAGTTTACATCTTCCTGAATTTATATGGCTTTCATGTACAGGAGTAATCTGATTTTCCTTGGCAGGGGAAAATGTAGACTGAGGAACCTGGAAAAAAAAACCAAAAAATGTATTTTAACTAACTCCAGAAAAGTACAATTTTTTTTTATTTTTTTTTATTTTTAGCCCTTTCAGGAATACATGTGAAAACAAGAGGGTTAACAAACGTCATATGAGGATGTAAATCCCAAAGGAAAATGAGGCTGCTGTGGTATTATACTGCTACAATCCTTATCTAGCAGCCTAAAAAGCTGCTTTTCCCCAGGCTTCAATTAACTGTTACCATATCGTTGCTAATTCCTTTGTTAAAACACTGAGTTTCAACTGTCTTCCTAATAGCAAGTATGTTGTTTGTGCCATACTGTCCTTGGAAATATTGATTAGATTTTCAATAAATAAATAATAAAAAAATCTAGCTGTAACATGCACAACAAAAATTTGATTTTCAGGTGCAGCATCCAATTATAACACAAGGATCCTCTGTTACAAAGATAACTTTTGAGGGGCATCAGCCTCCTTCTGTTTCAAAGGTAGCAGGTGGCAGTTCTGTGCCCAAACTGGCGTTGCCAGTTACCAGCCTATTTCCCACGCAGGCATCCGTGAAGACAGCAGTAGCAGATATTTTGAGAGTGTCTATGGTGGAATCTCAGATTGAAACAAACACAGAACACGTGATAGTGGATCCCCCGAACAAGGCCATGTCCACTAGTAAACTGGCTAGCGAAGCAGAGTCGTCACCTTGTACCCAGGTGCCGAGGGTGACTGCAGTAGGGATGACGGCAACTTCCATCCCCCAGCAACAGACATGTACAGAATCCAGTTCAAGTCCTGCTGTTGGTCCTACTTTAACAGAGAGGAAACTCGATGCACAAGGAATGCCTACAACAAACCAGTTTATACACATTCAGAATATATCACAAAAGAAAGCTGAAGAGAGTTCATCAGAAATTATTATCCAGGTAAGAGAAGACCAGAACAAATAAGGCAAAGCAGA
>JAAGNO010020817.1:26881-41150 GCA_033439905.1 Ceryle rudis | reverse complement strand
GTGCCATCTCCAAAATGGAAAGTGGTACATGCTGGTCAAGTTGAATATGAAGTTCCCAATAATTTGATATTTCCAGGGAAGGGAAAAACAAACCAAACCAACAACCAAAACAACAACAACAAAAAATGAAAAGGAAGAGCCAGTTCTAAAGAACACAAAGCATAAATCACAAGAGCTGCTGAGCAGGATGCCCATTAGAAAATTAGGAAAGCCAAAATGTCATAGGCAGGAACACAGAGAAGGCTTGAGCATTCATGGGGTATGCAACTTGCTCCCATAAACCTACACATTACATGTGCCTCAATCATGGAGAGCATAACAAACAAACCAGAACAAAACACAACAGAACAAACCACAACAAAACAATGAAACACTGCAAAAGGTAGCTAAACACTTAATTTGCTTAACAACAGCTCTGCATAACTGTGTGTCCTCCAACACCTCAACATGGTCTTCTCTTTGGAGCAATGAGAAGGTAAATGCTGCCAGCTGGTAAGGCAAGCAGGAGGTTTGATCTAAGGTCTAATGCTGACTGTTGCTGAAATCTTCAGGAGCTTTTCCTTTTATTTCAGTACAGGCTATTCCCACATCCTTCTCATTGGACTTTGAGCACCTGTCTGAAATGTATAAGATAGGAATATAGTAAGCTTAGCCTTCCTCTATACTCTATAGAAAAAGAGATTGATGCTACCCACCTGAAATCTAAATGACCTCTGGAATGTCCTATATTTCTCCATTGATTTCCTATCTCTCTCCATTCATTTTAATGACTGTAGGACAGTTACATCCCTAAATTAGCTAGTTCAGTTATGTGCCAAAAGTTATATGGCCCTTGTGCTTAGCCTTGCTTGAAGCAACATGCTTTATATGAACTCTTTTTTCTCTGACAAACCAAGTCTTGTCCCTTTTTGAGCAAACATCTGTGGTTTTAAAACCACTGTTCTTGTAGAGACAAAATTTAACAATCCAAATAATTTTGGTAGGAAAATGTTTCACATTTGCACCTAAAAGTACACTGAATAGTGTAGACAATTCAGGAATGGTACTGGTTAAGTAAATATGCTTTCAAGAGTTCTCAAGAAGCACTACAATCTGAAGCAGTCTATCCTATTTTTTTGTTTGTTTTGTTTCCCTAATGGAAGCATTAAAATGGTAAAAACAAAGACAGTTCTTATTCTAACACAGAATGTGTACCTAAAATTCACTGGAAAAAACCCTACTGTGTACATCATGTTAGCTGACAAATCATTATTCTGAGACAGCTAATGTAATGAAGAGATTCTGACCAGTTTATGGTAAAACTGTTTTTCTTTCCCTTTCTCAGTTTCTGCATGTTCTCACACTGCCTGCTCCAGACAGATTAAAATGACTCTAATGACTTGGATGAATGGCATCAGGAGTTAGCAGAGCTCACAAACTCTCCAGTGAGATTGTTGTTCTGCATTTTACTTCTGTTAACAAAATTAGATACGAGTTGCCTCTGTGTCCTCAAAGGGTTGTTTCTTGTATACAGGACTTCCCACGGAATATAAAAGCAAGACAATGCTTTTCAAGAATTGTTTCCTAAGTGATAAATTATGCAAATTTCTTTAGACTGTGAACCACTGAATAATTTACCCAGAGGATAATGATGTATGCCTCAATTAAAAAAAAAAAAAAAATTACAATTACAGTTTTATTCACAAGCCACTTAGCTCATGGTCACTGAAGGTATTTTGGCTGGATTTTTTTCCTAGTTACTTTGATTTTCTCCACTACATCAATTCTGAACTTTGCTGCCTACCATTAGAACTGCAAAGTTCATGGGAAAACTGGTTCTGGTTTTCTGGAGTCCTCTGTGGCATAATAATGATGGAGGATAAAATGCTTTTCTTATGATCTTGATTCTGTTCTTATTCTTTTCTTAGACAGGCAGAGCTCTTAATGTCCTCCCTGATCAAAGTTTAAAGTTCCCAGCTTGGATACCATTTGCACTGAAGACACAACAAAAGTGCAGCTGAGCACTTACTTTTGGGGTAGAAACCATGCTTGTGTGGTGGTGTTTGAGCTGGATGCAAAGGACAAGAACATTATCCTGTGTTGTTCTTAGTTAGTAAACTTCATCCTACTTCCTACAATGCACTTGGTTAGTACATAAGAGCACTGGTGTGGCCTAGAATTGCCGTATGTGGACTTCCTGTGCTAGACCCTCAAAAAGCTGAGAAAATAAAGATGGTCCCTCACAAAGCAAAATCCAAAGCAAGAGATTGTTCCCATAACACCAGCAAGTACCAAGACAGCAACCCTGGCAGCTAACTACAGTAGGAGTCTGTCTGATGCAATGCCTCCAGTAAGGCAGCTTAATAGTAGCAAAACCAGCAAAAAAACTAGGAAAATAGTAGTGGTAAGTGTGAAGTGCCTGAGTTGCCTTGGCTAGGGATAACAGCTTGAAATTGTGGGGTAGTTTTAGTGCCTGTTTCGTGCTGTATTTTTCATGAACAAAAAAACGTCCATGAGAAATAGTGATGGTGCCTTTGTTCTCCTCTGGCTGTGGGTACAGTGGAGCATGAGCACAAAGTCCCACAGGGTGATCCAGGCTTCCTGTTCTTCAGCACAGAGCAAACGTCTATGTTTATATTAGTAGAATATACAGTGCCAGAGGACAGACTTGGCATGAAATTGATGAAGTGACTATTACATTTCTAGGCTGGTTTCTGGCATGGAATTAGTGTGATGTGGTCCTGTTGGATTCAACCAAAAGTTAGCGCAGATGAGAGGTAATTTTCAAAAGGCTGGTCAGATGCTACCTCCCTCTTTTGTAGGCTAAGAGATCTTACCTGGACTGACACAAGCCATACCATACTGCTTGGCCTCGGGATTAAAAAATGGCCTGTTATCTCAATTTACTGCTATGGCTGTGATTATTAGATCCCTGTCTGCTTCACCTGAAAAGTTCTTCCACAACTAAGGAAAGCCTAGGTCTTTAGAAGAAACCTAGTTTGAGAAAAAAATTGTGATTACCAGACTAAAAGTAGAAGTTGTCGATCTGCTCTTGCATCTCCAGAGATACGTAATCTGTATTCTAAGTGTATTAACAAATCGAAGACCTTGCAAAAGAGATTTTATGGGAGCTGAGCACATTGAGCTGAAGGATTTGTGAAGAGTTTGAAGTCATGATGTTTATGCATTTTCTATTAGAAACAAAAATAAAACCAAAACCCCCAACATTATTAAGTTAGTGCAAGTACTTGTGAGCTGTAGGCTCCTGAATGAAGCATACTTTTGCTTGGAAACTTTGTTCAGATTATGTCATATTCTTGACTGAATAGAGAACCCATCTGTCAAGATAAATTAAATCTTGTATCTCTTACTTTCCCTTGTTCCACTATATGACCTTCACCTCTATGATCAAAGCGCTCTCTGGAGATGTGGGTTGAGGTCCCTGAGCAGAGCAAAGTCATACTCTGTGCATGTCCTCTAGCCAAAAGACCATTCTGCAAAGTCTATGTACTGTCACTTCCTCTGCCCATTTTTTTAGTTAGCTCATTTCTATCAATATCTAATCAGAGCTGACATCCTGGTGCGGGTTCTTATGCCCGAGTCTGAATTGCAAGAGCATTAGTGTCAAAGCTGAGTGTTTCTGAATCTATGCACATATGAAAGAAGATATACAAGGAAAATTCAGACACACCTGAGAGGTTCCAGAGGGTTTTATGTGCACCAAAGATGTGACTGTGTCGGGGATTAGGCCATCTGGAAAACAAGTGTGTGCATCAATTCTTAAATCTCAAATTAAGTGTCTGGATTTCCCAGACCTTAGCCACAGGCGGTATCTAAAGCTGGCTGCTGTCACCAGAGACACTGATGTTGGGTGACACTAATGTTTATCTGAGTTACAGCAGGCATCTCTTGAAAACCTGTATCTGAATAAATTCAATACATTGATCATCTTCTATTCAATGAATAGAGTCGTGGCGTGTGTGAATGATTTTAATTTCCTGTTTGATGGCAGCTCTTTAGTTTAGTGAGTAAGCCGCAAAATTATTTCCTTTGCCCAGTTTCAAGGCCAGAAATGACATTGGACTTGAATGCAACCCTGAAACAATGACGATACCTTTTTGTCACTCTGGTTGCTGTTTTGCTTTCTGGATCCATTTATAATTTGAAATTTTTGAGGTGTCCACAGACATTGACCTACACCAGAACACATACATACAGATACAAACCAGTAACAAAACACATTTGAACCCCATGTTGCTTGCTTTTTGAGAGATCATTGCAGTGACTGCAACACAGGTAGTCACTGCAACATGTGCATAGTCAACATATGCCTTTTATGGTTTCAGATATCAGTGCAGTATCTCAGGATGTGAGTAATATGGTTTTGATCCCATCTGAAAACATCTTGTACTACTGTGGCTTATTTCAATTATTTGCAATAATACCTTGCCAAAAAAAATCCTCCTGTGAATAGAAGATGGAGGTCACTTGAGGGTGGCGGGGAGGGAGTGAGAGAGCAGACACTATAGGGAGAAATCAAGAAGGATTGAGAGAGGGTGAAAGAAATCTGATCTGTTTTCAACAGGCAAACACAACTTGGATGAGAAGACCTTCACGTACAACAGTTAACACACTGTGAAAGAACATTATTTATATAAACTTTATCAGACATTTCATCTTTCAAATTTTATTTTAGGATTAGTCCTGAAATATCCCTAAGGTATTGTCTTAACTTGCAAAATGTTATTTCAATTAGTTGAATATTATTCTTTACAACATTCAGGTCAAACGAGGGGCAAAACTAAATCCAAACCAAACAATATGTGTCTGCAATAAATTTCTGTTCCTGAATTATTCATACATAATGGCATAGGTGACTCTTCAAGCATTTTGAATTAACTAGAATTGATTTCTCACTTTTTTATGCCTAGTTGTACAAGCTTTTTTGTACTTTTACTTCTCCTTAACAAATAAAGTATTGATTCAACTCCACTGAACATGTTTTATTTAAACTTTGCCCTTTGTCAGCAACTTAGTCCTCTACCCAGAATTCTCCTCTTTGACTTTCCATAGTCTCTTGATTTGGAAGGTGAAATATACCAGACAGGCTCCTTGGTATGACATAATATATAAAATACATTCCAAATTTGCTGGAAACAGTTACAATACAAAGCACGCACCGTGTACTATAAAGCACTTAGTGCTCCTTTTCTTGACTAGACTCTCTGCTCCCTGGGAAATTCAACAATTACAAAGTAAAAAAAAAAAAAAAAACCACACAGTCCATTTACATCCATTCTTTTCCAAATATTTTTTTTCCTTTGGCTAGTTTATTCTTATTTAAGTCTGAAACTTAAGACTACATGCTGAACCCAAATATTCTCTTACTCTTCCTCCTCAACAGAACAGTGGGAGAGGAGAAGATGGGAAAGTTCATGGGTTGAAAAGAAGGGAGATCTTTTACCGGTTGCCATCACAGGCAAACTAGTGAGTGATGGGTATGGAGAAAGTTAGTTATAAAATCTATTTTAACTCCTCTTCAGGGCTTTCCTTATGAAAACATTCTGGTCCTATACTGCAATGCCTATGGTTTATCAGTGTAGTGCGTTGCTCTGTACAAAGTCTAGGGTACCGCATTCTCTTGTCTCTCTTTTCCAGGAGTGGGGAGGAAGAACAAGACTTCTCTCTCTCTAATACTCTAGAAAATTTGGCATTTGAAAAGTAGTTTGTTATATTTCAGTAAGGGATTTCAGAGAGTTGCAGTTTACAGAGGAAGGCACTGGCCATGATGCCTATGGTTATAGTGTGTAGGATCCCAGTCTAACTTCTATCAGCGTTCAATAGGAACTCAAGGTAATCTGGCTTTTGATCCAAAATTTTTACTTCATTTTCCATATGAATTTTCATTCCATGTGCACTGTGCTAAGGTCTTACTTATTTTCCTTAGCCCAAGCCTATGTCTGTGCACCAGCAAGAAATTCCTGTGAATAAATCCTGATTATTCTATCAGACATGAGAAACGTTTAGATGACTGATTACAAAACCCAAATTGGTATTTTGGTAAAATTAAAAATTTCTATCTTCCATGGAGTAAAACTTAATCACACTGGTTTCTATTTCACTGTGATGCTAAAATCCATTAGAACAGTTTAATTTAGACTGCAGTGTAATTCTTTCAATTTATTAAGGTTGTTCTTACATTTATGGTACAAGTAAAATCAGCTTCCTTCCCAACTGTATCCTTTGCAATTGCTATAGGGTACATTAGTCCATAAACTGCAGGTACAGATTACAATACCAGTTTTGAACATGGCTGACAACATTATTATGATGGTAGCTACCAGTGCAACATCATATAAAACAAAGATTATTATCAGCATTCCAAAACCATAGGAAAATGTGGTTTCTGTTTGCTCGGATAAAGACATTTGTTATGTAATGTATCCAAAATATCAGCTTTGTCCCATACATAATCTTTTAACTCTTCACCTCATGAAACATGGCCATAAAAACATTTCATCTGTAAAATTACCTGATTGTAGGCCTAAAGACAAGTGAGGAAGCAACAAAATACCATAATGACAGTAACACAAAGTACCTTTTCTTCAAATGCAAGCTCTTATAGCAAAGGCAGCTGTAGAGCATTATCTCTAAACAACCCTCAGTAATATCTTACATCATACTATATTTGTACATCCTTTAATGACAGTCAAAGAATAGTCAATTTTTACTGAGTTCTGGTAGATACCTATTTCCTGGTTATCTCTAACAGAATCAGACTTGAAAGAGCTGGTCTTGTCTGATCCACAACATTATCATCATAGTTGATAAATTCATATTAAATGATGTGATTATGAAGTAGAGGTTTATTTTAATTGGTTTAATACAGTATAAATGTAGATATATAACTTCAGTGTATATATTAGAAATGAAAAAAATAAATAAATCCTAGAGGTAGCCATTATTCAGTATGAAGAAGAAATAGGACCTTTACTTTATTATTTCTTACAGAAAGACAGAGATGACCTGATAGCAGAATTCGTTAGATCTCACGTTGACCTCAGTGGGTTTTGAGTTAGGCTCCAAACTATGATTCGAGATGATTGGTTTTTATGGCTTCGGTTCCAGACTCGTGAATTTTTGGA
Source organism: Ceryle rudis (assembly GCA_033439905.1). Classification (NCBI taxonomy): domain Eukaryota; kingdom Metazoa; phylum Chordata; class Aves; order Coraciiformes; family Cerylidae; genus Ceryle; species Ceryle rudis. The sequence goes on along the minus strand of JAAGNO010020817.1, from coordinate 34,026 downwards.
AAATGCAAGTAAAGCAATCAAGGAATTGAGCAATTCTTTCTTAGACTTCCCAAAGAAATGTATTGCACGTATGACCTTTAACTAGTTTAACCATCAGGAATGCCACAAATTTGTACAAGTATTCCCATTATAGTTGTTTTAATGAAGCTCCAAGAACTCCTGAAACTCTTCAGACTGGCTTCTTTACCCAAACATATCTTCAGTAAAGCCTGGCGTAGTCTTACTAAATTCCTGAATTTTCAGTACAGAGGATCTTTGTTCAATCGTTTAAAAGCGAAACGGAAATCATGAGAAATACGGTCTTAGTACCTGACAGAGTAATTGGAAGAAAATTGGTTGGACATTAAAAAAAAAGAAAGAACTGCTTTGATGGAGCAGCTAATCATGGAAACCATTTCCGGGCACATTAAGGATAGGAAAATCACGGAGAGTTGTCAGCATGGCTTCACCAAGGGGAACTGATGAGTTTCTGCAGTGAAGTAACTGGTCTAGTAGATGAGGGGAGAGCAGTGGAAATTGTCTACCTGGACTTCAGGAAGGCATTTGATGTTGTATCCCGTAAGATCCACATAGACAAGCTGTTGATATATGGGCTAGATGAGCAGACAGTGAGGTGTATTTAAAACTGCTTGAGCAGAGGGGTTGGACAAGATGATCTCCAGCGTCTCTTCAAACCTCAACCATTTTTAATTCTATGATAAATACTTCCTCTACCATTTTAGTCCATCCAGTCCATTAGACTGTAGGATTTAGACATGCATTACCATAATGTACATATGTTAACGTTTGCTTGAGGCATTAATACCAGTTTTACCATTTCCTGTGACATCTGCAATATATTTATAGTTGTGCTATCAGCCGTAGAACAAAAATCCAGCACGTGCCACCACAATTGCCAGAGGAAATCCTGGAAGTTCATTAAGTTTGTGAGAGAAAGCAAAGTCATTCTCTTTTTCACTTGCTAGATAGAAATGTATGTGACTTTTGAAGACATCATATCTTGCGGCTTTGTAAAGTAAGTAACCGCCTTACAAAGTCGTTCATTTCATAACCTCACAAACTCCATTTTAAAACTGGTTTGGCTTTTGGTCCCTATACACCCTGTGGAAAGCTATTTAAGATATCACTTAGATTACTAGAATCCTCCTTCTATTTTCTAGTTTAAATGTGCACCATTGCATCTCATGTCAACACTGACAGTTAACTGAAGTAGTTCTTTTCCCTTCTTAATGCTTAGCCCTCTTGAGTATGATCCAGTCCTCACCTAATCTTCATTTAGCTACACTAAAAGACACTATTCTAAGGCTTCCTTTCTGTAACAGCTTTTTATATTCTTTGGGTCTCCCTAGTAGCCTTTCTAAACTGGTTCCTGTCGGAATGTATCTTGAATGCAGCTGACCAGAACAGTAGAGATGATTCCTTTGGGCTCTTCCTGACGTTTTCTGAAATCTTCTTAATAATCTGAATCTGGCATACCTAACTTGACTCTTAAAGACTGCATTTATATTTTTCTTGGCAAATAACATCCATGTCCCAGGGACATTTTGTAGTTCACTGATAAAAGAAAGCAGTGAGAAGGCTTTGTAGCAGCCTACATCTGTGCACATTGCCTTGGGGAGTGAGGGTGCTCCTGAAAGCAGTCTTGCCTTATGCTTTTTCTCCAAGTTGGTCCCTAGCATGTATCCAGTCTAGGGCACCTGAGTGAAAGCCACAGATCTTCATTGCTGACCACGTGGAATTATGGGACCTGAGCCCACATCACCAATGAAGACCACACCATGCTACCACAGAGTTGGCCAGGGCAGCTCTCTGAGACAGCACAGGCTTGACCACCTTCTTGCAAAGGCAACACCTGACTGGGGCTTTTATGTGTTTAATGATCTCCCTATAGTTCTTTCTCATAAAGACAAAAGGGAATTTATTTAATTCAGGTTTGCTTATTTGTCAAATCACTTGGTGATTTTCAGGAGGAAAATCATCCTGGAAAGGAAAACCTTATGTCATATTAAATGATACGTTTGAAGAAGACTGATAAAGCACAGAATGATCCATTTCAGGATGCTAGTGCTAATACTCAAAACACGTTTCTCAGTTGCCCAACCCTGAAGCCTTGTTTCTTTTCTTTGTGTGATCAGTTATGGACAATAAAGGCAAAGACAAAAGTTCTGTGGGCAGTTAAGGTTTTGAGTAGAGACTGATGAGGTTGGTAAGTTGCACAATGTAATACTGAGAGCTAGAGAAAGAAAGCACAGCTGCGGTACTTACCCTTTTTTCTCCTTCTTCTCTGATATTTTGGTGTTACGGGAGTACAGGGTGTTGCTAAAAGCTACCAACGGTGCACTAAGAAAATACAATAGAAAACAGGAAGTAGTGGGCAATCAGACAAAGTTGCTAATCAAGTTGAACCAGCTTAAAATAAAATGGGTACAATTAAAATTGCACAGCTTCCAGCAGTGAAGTGACCCTCCTGTGAATATTTCCTCCTTGCTGATGGTACTCAGGTACAGAAGGAAACTTTTTCCCATACCCACCTCATGAATCTTGGCCTCTGTTGAACAGGGCAACTGCCTTTCTCAAAAGTCCTAACCAACAAATTTGAACTCATAAGGTGTTGAATTAAAAGTTTGATTTGAGAGCCAGGAGAAAATAACTGAATTTTTCTGTTCCTTTCATTTGGCTCTGGAATAGCACTTCAAAACAATAGCATCTCCTAGTAAAGATTTAATTCTGTTAATCAGCTTTTGCAATTATTTCTTGTTCTGTGCTTCAGTTCCCAGGCTGTACAAAGAAGGTTTGATATTTACCATTGTTGTTAATTCATTTTTTTAACATGTTTTTTTTCTCCAGTAGAGTACCAATTTATCACAACCTACACTTCTGAAGGCAAAAACATGCATTGACTGATACCCTCACTCAGAAACATGAGGTTCTGGACACTACAATATGTTTCTAGGGACTTTTTTCCCCCAGTTTTAAAAATCTTTTTATTTTGATATTCTGACTAATTTCTATTGTCATGCATACCAGATTGATATCAAATGTTTTCAAATTGAAATGTTTTGACTTACCCATCCATATTTCTTCCTTCACAGGGTTTCAATTTTTTAAAATATTTTGTACATACTGGACATTTTGACTTTTTTTGTCAAGTCATGATTAAGAGCTTGTTGCACTTCTTACTTCCAAAAGTTTCAGTGTGCTAAGAAACCCTGTTTTTAAAAAAGCAGCTCCAACAGTTACCTGTTGTTTAAAGTTGCTGCAGTGGGCTGACCTGCTGCTCTATCACTCCCCCTCCATCAACAGGATAGAGGAAGAGATATGATAGGTCAAGATAGGACAGGGAGGTCACTAACCAACTACATCCATGGGCAAAAGAGATGCAATATGGAGAAATTAATTTGATTTGTTGCCAGTGAAACAGAGTACGATAGAAATAAAAACTAAACTAAACCCACCTTCCTCCACCCCTCCCTTCCTACCAGGCTCCACTTGATTCCCAGCTTTCCTACCTTCTCTCCACTTGTCCAAAGTAGAGCAGGGGGGTGGGGGTTACGGTTTGATCCTAATGCTTTGTCTCTGCTGCACCTTCCTCCTCACATTGTTCCCCTTCCTAGTGTGGAGTCCCTCCTACAGGATACAGCTCTTCATGGACAGCTCCAGTATGAGTCCTTCCCACAAGCTGCAGTTCTTCAGGAATTGCTCCATAGGGTACGGTTGTTCAGAAATGGACTACTCCAGTGTGGGGTCCTCCCTACAGACCACAGTTACTTCATGGACTCTCCACAGGCTGCAGTTCCTTCAGGGCACATCCACCTGCTCCAGCAGGGGGTCCTCTCCAGGCTGTAGGTAGATATTTGCTCCAACATTAAATTCCACGGGCTGCAGGGGGATATCTGCTCCACCATTAACCTCCACAGGCTGCAGGGGGATATCTGCTCCACCATTAACCTCCACAGGCTGCAGGGGGATATCTGCTCCACCATTAACCTCCATGGCCTGCAGGGGGATATCTGCTCCCCCGTTAACCTCCACAGGCTGCAGGGGGCTATCTGCTCCACCATTAACCTCCATGGCCTGCAGGGGGACAACCTGCCTTACCATGGTCTTCAGGCTGCAGAGGAATCTCTGCTCTGTTGCCTGGAGCACCTCATCCTTCTCCATTGACCTTGGTGTCTACAGGGCTGCTTCTCTTACAAATTCTCACTCCTTTCTCTCAGTTTCCATCATGCAACACTATGTAACTGATCAACTCAACTTTGTCCAGCAGTAGGTCTGTTTTGGAGCCAGCTGGAACAGGCTTTACTGGACGCAGGGGAGTCTTCTGGTGTCCTCTGACAGGATTCACCCTTGTAGTCTCCCCACTAACAAAATCTTGCCATTTAAACCCAATATAGTTGCTTTGAGGTCCTTGAATGATCAAGTCTGGGTAAGAGCTATGCCTTTAACTTCACACTGTGAAGAAAGTGTGTGTTACACCAGACATCTCCAATTGCTTCAGCTAAATACATCTGGGGGGCAGTGGTATGCTTGTCTTAAACACTTGCACAGCATATCTAAAACTGCAGAGCACTCTTTGCTATGATCCCTGACACAGAACCCAGCAGCCTGAAGAGCCTTGAATCCATACTTATCGTCTAACTCTGTAGACAAGGAGGCCTTCCCCATGTTTTTTATTGGGAGTGCTAACATCTAAATTATGCCCAGGAATTGTCTGGGAGTGCTGCCAAGATCATGCTAGGGAATGTTCCTTGAATGTAACAACACAGACGATTGAATTCCAGTGCTTGGAATTGCTCCTGGGCCTTGCTCATTTCACCAGCTAATGAGTTGCCTTGGTGTGCTGTCTGATCTTCCACAACCTTTCACTAACGTGCTCTTATTGCCTTGGTGCATGGAAGTGCTATTTTTCATGCTTTAGAGATGACATATTAATATATCACATATAAAAGTAATCTGACCTAACTTTAATGGATAGGATTTCTTCCCATCAAATGTCTGCAATAACCAAAATTAGGGGACTTAATTGTCTTTCAGGTGGGTTTGTCAGCTGAAGGAACGTGGATGACTGATTTATTGTAGATGACTACACTGGGCTGTACTAGACAACGCTGTGAACAATGTGCTGCTGGCTGCGTTCACATGACCTTTGACATCTGCATCTTATGTGGCAGCAACATTTAGGAAACCACGCAGTGATTCAGCCAGATCTTGCACCTCAGTACTGTCACTGAAGAAACATAATCAGAACATCTCATTTTGGCAGCCATGGAAGGCATCTCAGATATAGAGTCATAGAATCATTAAGGTTGGAAATGACCTTCAAGATCATCAGGTCCAACCGTCTACTAAACATTATCAGGACCACTAAACCCTGTCCTGAAGTGCCACATCTACACGTTTTTTTGAACCCCTGCAGGGATGGTGATTCCACCCCCTCCCTGGGCAGCCTGTTTCAAGGCCTCACCACTCTCTCAGGAAATAATTTTTCCCTTATATCCAACCTGAACCTCCCCTGATGCAACTTAAGCCTATTTCCTCTTGTCCTATCACTAGTTACTTGGGAGAAGAGACCAACATGGAGACCATGAACAGAGACTGGCTTCTCTTCTTGAACAGAGACTGGCTTTCTTAGGTGAGCCTGTCTGTTCATTACCTGATGCAGAAAATGTGCAGTTGCCTCATGTTTCCTGCCCTCCAATCCCACTCCTGCTACTGCTGCTCCCGGGTGCACATTCATACCTCCCTGTTAACACTGGCTCTGACTGGGTTTAAATCATTAAACAGACGGAAAATAACCCACCAAAACCAAAATAATGTTCTGTCAGCATTTTTTGTCGGAAGTCAAGAAGCTGGATGGATACTCAAGTCACCTCAAAGTGTAAGTGGAGTGCATAGGAAGGAAGAAAAGTGGACAAAGTGGTATGGGACTTCTCCTTTGAGCATAAGCAACCACTGGTATCATCTTGTGTCTTGTCTAACCACATTGCCCAGCCTTGACTGTGTGGTAATCAAAGCTGTCAGCATAATCACTTCAACTGGGTACTGCAAACGTTCAAGAATTCTCTTTGCCTCTTTTTGTAGTTATAAGGCTTTTTCAAACAAACAATAATCACTTTAAGCATCTTATGATTGCTTTTCTAGAAAAGTCATTTTTCTAGTCACTTAACTCCACCTTTTTAGGGTTTTGTACATGGTTAAATGGAAGCTGTTTGAAGAAGAGCTTAATCTGGCTTCCCTATTATGCATGTTCAGCTGCTATCTTGACATTACCTCCCTGCCAGCATTTCTCACCTGCCTTACAGAGGTGTTACGTGATGTAATTAGTTTTATTATTACTGTAATTACCATGAAACCAAGCTGACAAAATGAGACTTGTTTCCCCAGGCTTTTCCCATCATTTTTTTTGCTGAGTTTTAAGATTATTTTAGCTGTTAGAACTTCCTCCTGTGCTAGTTATACATCCTCACTATTTCTTTTTCCCTTTCTGTCATTTGGTTGTGGTGGTGATAAAGCATGCTGACATATTCTACTGTATCATTTTTCACAGCTGGTTTGAAAATAAAAGTCACTAACAAAGTGTTGTTACTAGTGGGACCCTTCTCCCATTTTAGGTAAAGAGGGAACACATAAATATTTTCTATTTCTTTTTTTTTTTTCCCCAAGGAAATTAAGTACAATGTACATACATATTTTGCACACTCATGAAGACTGGAGAACACAAATTAATTACATAGGTAATGTTTTGATTCAAGTTCCCTGATTTTGTCCTGGATTCACAAAGAATGTTGCCACACTGAGAATTTAAATGCTTAACAATGGCCTGTTTTCCTCCAGGAGACAAATTGACAGTTCCCGTTGGCGTGGGTTCACCATGCTGGAAGTGAGCATTGGTAAGTGTGGCACACAGGAGTGGCAAAAGGCAGCACGCTAAGCCAGTCTTGTGCCTGTCAGAAGGGGTATGTTGGAATTGTGTCTCTCACAGACAGACTCGGGAGACAAACTGAAGCTCACAGGTGTGTGCACCTCTGAGTGTGTACGTCTTGTACTGTAGGTATTCTTGTATTTCCCAAAATAACAATGTTGTTGGCTAAATTCATGGGAAGGGAAGGGACGGGAAGGGAAGGGAGGGGAAGGGGAGGGAGGGG
>JAAGNO010020817.1:0-12725 GCA_033439905.1 Ceryle rudis | reverse complement strand
AAACACAAACTGGAGAAACGGAAAAGGAAAGGGAAAGAGAAGAAAAAAAGAAAAGGAAAGAAAAGGAAGAAGAGAGGAGAGGAGAGGAGAGGAGAGAAAAATGGAAGAAGGAAAAAAAAGGAAAAAGAAAAAAAAAAAGGAAATAGGAAAAAGGAAAACCCCACCCTGTTATTTAAAAGAATTCAGTTAAGATGCAAAAGAATAATTGAGAAAGATCAGGTCAGATGACTCTGTGGTCACACATTGTTTTTTATATTATATTAACCATATATTAGTAAGAAGAAGATTCCAAGGCATGATGAAAAAAATAATAAACAAGATTTGTTCTTCCTACACTGTATGGGAACCTTTCCAGATCTCTGTCTGCACTGAAATTTGAGCTGAAACACACTGCAGTTGTTGATTTTTGATCTTCTATTTGGGCAAGCAATCTCTCCAACACCTCAGTGCTTGGTACAAGCAGCAAAATAAGGATAAGATACTATGCAGTATCTTATCGAAAGCAGTCACTTCAGACTCCTGAAAAGGATGAAGGAGTATTAGATACCTCCATACACAGCCCATCCCGATGTGCGTGGTTAAGAAAGAGAATAACAACAGCCCTTAAGTGGTTAGGAGGAAGGCCTAAAGTTGGTGGTCTAAGCCCTGAGACAGCATTCATTATTTTCTGAGACATGAGATGTGTTAAGGGAATAGGGCCAGATCTGGCAGCCTGAAAAAGAGAAGCTCCATGCCCCCTAGGTCTAACCAGTAGTGATGCTGCAAATGCATTCCCAGTATGCAAGTGTACACAGAACACACCTATACACCACATATATACATGGCTGGACACACAGATCACAGACACACAGAGTAGTCATGCAAATACAAACATCACCAAAGGTCTCATTCTGCTTACTTCTCTGGCTGAGCAGGAGTCCATTCTTGAATGAAACATCTATATAGAGTGGATCCCTCCACCAGCTGGGGTCAGACACTCAGTCTGCCGAGAAGCTTCCCCTGATATCATTATCTCCGGTTGCTGGCACCAGGACCACAGCTCTACACACACACTAAGACTCCCCTGGACCCAAATGGCCAACCCCACTGTGGTTTTGTCCTTAGAGATACATCTGGCTCCCAGACCACATCACCTACTCTCTGGCTACTCCAGCTTGATCTTTCCTGACGCTCACAAACTCACTCGCACACCTACACTTGCTCCAATAGGTACACAGGGACATCTCTTCCCTGGTCCCACCCCAGTAGCTTCCACCTGATTTCACTCACTCCCATCTCTCCAGCCGTGGGACCTCCAGCCTTGGTCCCAGCTCAGCTGCTAGCACCCAGAGCCCATATACATGTTGCTTGCAGAATAGAGAGCCCCTCACTCATGAAAATTATTAGAAAGGAATTCAATAAGCAGCTACTTACACATGACCAATCCTTTTTATCCTCTTTATCCCCCTGTTTTCACACAGTTGTCCCTCCTCAAACTACCTAGATCCCTTCCCCCACCTGTGGGCAAAATAAAACCTATTCAATCCCAAAATGCTTTTCCACTGCATCCCATAGTGTGTCCTATGCCCCCAGGCAGCAACCCTCTTGGTCCCAAAGGTGCTCCAGCATTGACCTATGATGAGTTTCCCTCCTGGACAGTGGGGCTGAGGCTTTCCCAGGATAATCCTGGAAGGGGCCCAGACAAGATGTTCCTTCTTCAAAGTCCTCAATTTGTGTTCCCACCTGTCTCTGTGCCCCTCTGCTCCTCAGGCATTACGAAGATGGGCTTTTGATGGGCTGATGGCTCCTGCGATGGGTCTGGAAGCAGTCAGAGCAGGGTATTATTGGAAGTCTCCCTCCTGCTGTTTTCTCTTTGTGTCCCTTTGTGAGTGAGCACATGGGCTTTCATCACCTAACACAACATTATGATCCTCTTAAATGTCGGTGGTGGGATGCAAAGAGGGTTAGCTGGTTCTGCACAACACACTGGGGATCAGTACTCTAGATTGGGACATAGGTGGTGCGATGTAGGCTGGACTTGATGATCTCAGAGGTCTTTTCCAGCCTCAATAATTCTGTGATTCTGTGATTTCTATATTTTGGATGGTTAAAGGTAGAGGAAATTAAATCCAGCTGTTGTCCCTAATAAGGGTTCTTCACCCCATGCACACAGAGCCAATCCACACACAGAGTTGAGATATTTGTCTTTTTTTTTTTCTGTTGTGCAGAATATGGTGCCAGGCATTTAACAACATCCAGCACTCCTCTTAAGAAACATGTTGAGCTTTTTATACAAAATATTAACAAAAAGGAAATGGCCCCAAAATAAATGGTTAACTGTGTTTAGAAAACAAAAGTTTCTTTGTGCATGTCCCAATTCCCATCTAGTTCATTGTACTGAAATCATCCTATTATTTATATACAAAATCTTCTCCTAGTGGTGGTTGGGTTTTTGTTTTTTTTTTTTAATATTATAATTGGCTAAGGTAACTAGAGGTTGTATCTTCATCCCATCAGCTACTACCAAGACTTTAGTTAACCTTATGTCCGGTTACAGTTCCTATTCGAATCTCTTTTGAATAGTGGATGACAAAATGGGTATTAACAAATTCTGTTCTTAGGGACTATCCATTCCTGTTACCATGGTTTCAAAACAGACACACCATTGTAGCCTAGTTTTGGTAAATTTTTAACTCCCCTTGACATCATGGCCCACATTCAAAGAGAGGTTTGGATAGGGAAGATGGGAGAAGTGAGATAGGGAAGTAGGAACTGGTATAGTAAAAAACCCCAATTTCCAATTTTTATCAGGAAAAGGATTCAAAGGAGTATAAAAAATAGCCTGGGAGATGTAAGATCCACTTTCTGTGTTTTTTTTATTCATTTCACAAACTGTTAAAGAAGCACACTTAGAAACATAAGTCCTCTAGCTTAGTTTGCTCTCTGCTAGCTCTCTGTTTACATTAAAATATGCAAATATTTGTGTAAAAACTGATAGGGCTTTTAGTAGATGTTTCTATTTCAGCAGCTTAATCGTAATATGATTTTAACCTGAAATAATTAATTTCTTATGAATAACAATTCACGACTGATGATGACTTAGCTCTATTTCATTAACGTTTGCTAAAGGACTTTCAAATCCCCAGGTGGCAAATACTGCAGAGTTATTAGAAAGATTATATAACACTATTTTTCTCCTATTTTGAACTTTCATGTACATATTTACACTCACCTCATGCTGCTATTTACATTCCTTCCAAGGCAAGTGCATATTTTGATGACCTGATACTAGGATTACATTCTCTAATAAACATTTGATAAAGCTACAAGTATGCATTCCTTGGTCTCAGAGCACTTTTCCTTTCCAGTATCATAGCGGTTTATACTGCACTACGACAAAAACCTGTATGTGTCTGGCATGGGGCAGCCCTTGGCCTCTTTCTGAAGAGCCACCTGTGCAGCACCCACTGCCAACAGACATCTGGTCACAGACATCCCACCCACTGAAAGAAAGGAAGAACAATCAAATGTAAAGTTAGTAATGTTCAAAGAAGGGTTATTCCATACTTTAATCCAGACAGATTTGGGAATGAGGGCAGAATACTCTCAGGAGAAACAAAGACGTATGAAAAGAAAGGTAAATACAAGTGCAAAGAGCCTGGACCAGGTAGGTAGTCAGATAATGACACTTCCATTAAACAAGACAATCACCCGTTTAAACTGTCACTGCTGTTGAGTTGGATGGTGAGGAACAAAGACAACCATTAAAAAGCACCTTCCTCCCCCTGGCCCCACTTTCCCATTCCCAGCTTCACCCCTTGCTCTCAACTCCTCTCCACCTGGCCTTCCTCAAAGGTTTCAGTGGGTGGGGATGGGGGTTGTGGTCTGTCCATCCCAGCCCTTCTCAGCTGCTCATGTCTGGAAAAACTGCTTCTTCTCTGCCTGTACTTTGGAGATGTTTAGGGTTGACTTAGTTGCAACAGTGCACATATAACTGCTATAAAACATACTTTTCTGTCATAAAGCTGAAGGAGCTTTGAATGTCACAGCATTTATCTGATATGCAATACATACTATCCCTGTGTTCCTTTGTTGCACTGAGGGACTCCTTTGTCTGCTTCAGATCTTTTTCAGATGGATTCATTTGAAGCTAGCGCTGCTGCAGCGATAAAAACAGCCCTCCAAGCAGAAGGCAGTCGCCCCCTCCTGCAGGACATTCAGGATGTTCTCCTATGGACTTCACCTGAGGTCGCACTCATGCAGGCAGCTGCTTGGAAGCAGAAATTCCCCACTCCTGTGCAAGCCTCTGACATTTGCCTGCCAGCTGGCTTTCAGGGCAAACAAAGTCTTTCTGCCTAGCAGGCATGTGGTGTGAAGTTGCTTGGCTGGTGGGGATACAGGGCTGCCACTCCTGTGACTCAGCCACAGCAAGCCACTATCAATAAGTCTGTCTAACACACCACTGCCTTTAGATGTTCCTCTAAGCCAGCTGACTCCAACTGAGGCCAGCAACAAGGTTGTCAGCAGGAAAAAACCCTCTGCTAGAAGACAACAAAGAAAATGGTTGAATTGGAAAATACGACAGAGGTTAGAATTTAACAGTTGCAACTGCTTGCCTGTCTTATTGGTAATGGTGAGAACTTTCCATTGTGGTCACCACTCACCCAGGTACCCTGCTGGCTGGAGAGGCTAGTCAGGAAAGCCTGAGCATCTTAGAATCATAGAATCATAGACTCATCAGGGTTGGAAGGGATCTTAAAGATCATCTCGTTCCAACCCTCCTGCCATGGGCAGGGACATCTCCCACTAGAGCAGGTTGCTCAGAGCCCCATCCAGCCTGGCATTAAAAACTTCCAGGGATGGGGCTTCCACCACCTAAAATCTTACCTTTGCTAGTGCTTCTTGAAATGGGAAAAGGCCTGGATGTAAGATAAAGTATGTTTTAGATTTGTAGAATGGCAATAAGTACAAACCAAAGTCAAGCCTTTAACATTTGGGGGATGTAGATTTTGAAGGATCGATTCACTAGAAATATGTGGTGTATGAATAACATGAGAGGATCTAGGCAGATGTTTCTGCACAGTGGCAAATAGCGGAGTTTCTCATTAGCACTTTCAGTTTCACTGGCTTTTATAATTGTTTGGATTCAGTGAAGTGTAATGTTGGTGTCCATCCCTACTTTTCCAATTAACGAAGTTTAAAAATTTACATATGTGTGTATGTTTATTAAGATACTGCATGTTAATTAAAACTTGAAAGTTGGTTTTGCTCCCTTCTTCCCACATTTTAGCAAAAATGGCAAAAAGGGAACGCATAATATCTTTTCCTTTGTTTTGCACTGAGTTTTGTAATACTCATTTTTCAAACAGATTTGATATTTCACTTTCCCTTTCATCCATTTATTTTTTCTTTAGTCTTTTTCATTTCTTTCCTTTAAAGACTAAAAACAAAAGGAAAAATATAGGAGGAGAGGTGAAAACGGGCGAAAAAAAAGAATATAAGAGGAGTGAGAAGCTAACATAGAAATAAATAAAACCATTCAAAATAGTAGAGATAAAATACATTTTTGACAAATATGACAATATACAGATTTCAAAACTGTGTTCTGTGCACTAAGTGTACAAAAACATTCCGTGCAGATACGCTAAACACACTAACACTGAAGTGAGTAGACGCATCTATAGTGGCCCTATGGGCTCCTAAAATGCATTTTTCGACTGCTTCATCAATGTCTCGGTATGTAGGAAAATTAAAATTAATTAATGAGCTTTAATTGGTGTTCACAGGCAACAAGGTGAGCTAGTGGCTATGATAATACTGCAGATGATTTTCCTGCTTTGTGTATATTTGATTAAAAAATAAATAAAAATAATTGAGTGTTCAAGGCGTGGGTGAATAGTTGTTACCTTAAATGCATGACTTCACCTACACCCTATAATGTCCACTTATGAAAGCATGTATGGAAATAATCTATTTTAAGATTTTGTGAAGGAAAAGGACTCAATATCTCATGTACAGCAAAAACTGTTAAGTGCATCTACAAAGTTTGTCGCAAGCCATCCTCCAAGCAGTATATAACATAACCCTTGCCACACATCACTGAAATGCTTTTCTCTATTGCTGCATTCCAACCCCATTAAGGAACACTTTTTGGGGTGGAAGGGCATAGTTTGCAAACATGAGCAGAGCGACAGAAGTAGCTTCAGGGATTCCATGTGCATAACTGAAGTATCTTGTGCTCATAAACTAGCCCCCCTGTGCCCTATTCACCTCCATAGCTGCAAGAAACATGGGGGATAGGTCAGAAGAGAGAAGAGAGGGAGGGAAAATGCTGTTACTACTTTCATAGTTCCAAATAACTCTGTAAATGCTTCCCTGGCTCTTCCTGCTACCGCCATACACAGCAAATGCTCCCCCACAGGATTAGACCTGCTGTATATTGTCGCCTTCGTTCAAGGAACTCAAAGTGCTTTAAAAGACATCAGTTTCAAGGCCTATTAAAATCAGCGTGCATCTTTTCCACTAATGTCAAGAGGCTTTTAATCAGACTTTAAATTACTCTCCAGCTTCAACTGAGTTCTGAGTTGTTTCTTTTCCACAAATGCATTTTCCCTGCTTGAATCTCATTTCCTGCCTCTCCTTCCAATCTCCTTTTTTTAGGCTCCTTTTGTCATTTCTCTCTCCTTACGTTGTATTTTGCAACTCTTCGCACTGTAATGTTGTCTGCAAGGTGAATTAATGTTCTCCGTCTCCCAGATCATCATCAAAAGCCACTAAGTATAATCTCAGGTGAAAACTGTCCGTGACACACCCCAGCCATGCTGTAAGGAATGAGATGTATTCCCCCAGTCCCTACAGGGTTATACAGGTTCTCAAAATCCCTCACTCTTAGTTCAGCAAGGAAATCTCATCAAGCTCATTCAATTACCTTTTTCTTTCAACAGAACGATCTACACACATGCAGAGACACGCCAATAGACACCCACAGATCAACACTCCACATCTTCCAGAGCAGCAAAACAGAATGAGAAAAGGTAAAGAAATGGTGTATGGCAGAGCTACATAAAATTCATTTTTATACTCATATAAAAATACATTTAATAGCACTGGCATGTTACAGAAGCCTGACATATTTTTGATTGAATCCAGCCCTCACTTTATATTACAGTTCCATCAGTTAAAGATGCCACACTCACAATAACTCATGGAAAATAAAATATTTATTACACCCTAACTATTGCAGGTAGAGAATGTTCTTTTTCTGTATGGTATTTACATATTCCATACTTGGCTTTAGTCAGATAACAAATCACACTGTTATTTACCACATTCCTCAGGTAAACTTCCTATGGTACAGATAAATCATGCATTTTCCTTTCTTAATTATTTTTTTGAATGGGAGAAAGGTATCTGTTACTTTGCTGACCTCTATCAGTGTGTGGAGGTTTAGAGCTGGGCCAGTCATGAGACAAATGACAGATGCTCTCTATTAACCCCTTTCTTTTCCCAGGGTGGGGAGAGAAAGGGAATAAGGGAAAGAGACTTATGGACTGGAAAAAAAGACTAAAAAAGCTGTAATGAAAAAAACCCAAACAAACAAACAAACCAAAACAAAACCAAAACTAACCAACCAAACCAAACCAAACAAACCTCAACCAACCAACCAACCAACCAAACAAAAAAACCCCACAAAACAAAACTAAGCCAAAATCCCAACCCAAATATATACAAAATCAGTATTGAACCCAACCCCCATGATGGCAGTTATGTTACCACCACCACTGGTGCTGTGGAGCAGGCACTGGTAAGTCCCAGAGTGGACTCAGCAGCAGATGGGAACCAAATTCAGGAGCTGGGTTCTGGAACTGGATTCAGAAACACACGGATTGGGATTGAAGGCAGAACAGAAAGTCTTGCTTGGATGCCAGCCGTTGAAGAAGAGAGCCTTCATCTTTATACCGAATATGATGTATATGGGATGGAATCCCTCGTTGTTCAGTTAGGGGTCACCTGTCCTGGCCGCCCCTGCCCCCAGGGGCCGCCTTTTCCTTTCTGCACCCCCACCAATGTCCACACAGGATTCAGCAATGACCTTGGTCCCATAGGAGCAAGTATAAGTTAGAACCTTTCTGCACACACTAATCCTTGGTAGTAACTATAGACACCAAACGTTATCACTGACAGAAGCAGAGACTTGTCTGCAAAAATACAGCATTAACTTCAGACAGTGCAGTGAGCTAGAAGAGACTGAACTGAAAAGTAAAATCACTAAACACAATTAGTTCTGTTCTAATGCAAACCAGGACACGGTGCAAATGTCCCTCATAGCATCCTAACATCAGTAGAGTAGTTGGCACCAGGGAGGTTTAGGATAACAGAGAAGGTGTTATGGAGGCAATGTATGACCAGCCATATGGATGCACGGGAACTGAGGGAGGCTCTGCAGGGTCAGTAGCATAAACACAGCAGTAGAGAGAGAGAGGACCCTTCAGCTTTACTGTTGGCAGCAGTAGCCAGACAAGTGTGAGCAACTGTCTTGTTCTTCTGATCACCTGTGTCTACTGCAACACATCTCCCTGCTAACTCTGCTCTTTATTCAGTCAGTCTTGTGAGAACTTTCTGCATACGATCAAAAAGGGTAAATTTGGATTTAATCTCCACTATCCACCTCATCCATTTCTAATTTAGTTATATGGTTATTACATGGGTTGTGTAAGTAAATGGCAGCAAAGTACTCCTGCCATGTAATTATATTTTAAAATCCAAGTAAGAGCAGTTACTTTTATTAGCAATAACAATTATCATCTCTCCTAGCATAGTCTCAGATAAAGAAATGCCTTGTAATGATCTTGTAATGACAGTCTTATATCCATGTCATGTTGAAATGAATAATAGATTTAAAGTCAAAGGGGAAATGATTAACTGTTTCTTTGTTGAAGGAGCATGAATTTCTATGCATCTACATACCAACACCCAGGGATCATGTCTCATTAGCTGGAAAATATATAAAAAAAAAAAAAAAGAAAAAGAAAAAGTAATGATCAGCAAATTCCAGGTTTTAGTCCTTTAAACAATGGAAGTCCAGAAAATTATTTACAAATATCAGCTGAGTTGATAAGGATTCAAGGCAGGTTTACAGAGGCAGTGCAGGACTAGAGACCTTGAGTTAACTGAGGAAACTAGTATATCTAGACAGTTCGGTCTAGACTTGCAGAAGGATGCTGGGATCTCAAATAGAAAAGAAATGTGTCAGCGAGGACTTCCTGGCATTCAATGAGCCCTGCCTCTCTGCGGACTTAATTAACCCTGACACATCTGCGGCCACACAGTTTCTGGTGGCAGAGCCAGCTCCTTCAGCACTGTTTTAGGAACCTTCCTTCCCCACACAATCATGTCCTTGGTGCAAAAGCTGGTAGGTGTGTTGCACAACAATACATAGAGGTTGTCACACAATAGGGCAGAATCTGATCCTCCCACAAAGGATCCAAGAAGAGACCAAGCTCTGCACTTCGAAAGATACCCTGCAGAATTAGAGGGAACTCCATCAAGCGGAGTTTCCCAGAAGCTGTTGGGTGCCTCCCACTTGTGAACCGAGTCATTGAAATACGTCCGAGTGTCTGCATCTGTATATATCAAGTCATTAGTTTGTTTGCAAGGGAGGGACATGTGTAATTTTCTACCTCAGACTCTGAAAATTAGAATTATGGGAGATCTGAGACATACTCTGTAAAAGTATGCACGTTTGGGGCTTCTCTCAGGCACATAAAGCTAATGAGCACGCAATAATTTGTGCCCATAATTTTAGATTTTTGTTAACCTTAGGGTGTTGACATCAAAACTGCCTCCTGGGAATGGCTCACAACATACTTTGATTTGTGAACTCCTCTGGAATTTCTTGGAAGAGTCATATAGGATTTGTACAAAACCAATTCTACTATATTGATGTCTGACTTTCAGTACTTAGGTGCATTCACCAGGATTGTTTCATTTCATAAGGTATCTGTATCCTGTGATATCACACATAACAGAGTTTCTGTTTACATGTTTGAGGTCTTTATTTGGACTTTTAATTAGTTCTCCCCTTTGTTTTCCTTCCGTTGGATCTCTCAGGTCATAACATGTTTTCACAAGGAGAGAAGAAAATCCCGATGTAGCAAAATCTGCTGAGAAACAAATTAGTGTTCCCTCTGATAAGAGACATATTAATGGGGATTACAAGTTAGTTGGGCATTAAAGAAAGGAACTGTGAATTTTTATTTAGATGTAAATTCACCGAAGTACATTCAGGCTGACTTCATTTTCAAAACACAGCCAAACTATACATGCAATTTCATATGAACAAGGGTTCTTAGATGCTCTCTACCAGATGAAAAACATTTAACCCCACTTCAGAGACAGGAACCATTGGGAAAGACAATCAGATATTGAAGCACAAGTGTGTAGTTCTGGTTTAGATACCCTTAACTATATAGGATATCTGCTGAGGGCATTAGAATATTACACAGGGTTTACAAGAGGACCTCACCTTTCTGACAGATGAGTTGTATGCCAGACTAGTTACTCCAGGAGCCTTGCATGGCATTAAAGCTGCCTGAGTAGGTTCCTGAAGGAGACACACCACTAGAAGTCTTCAGGACAGTCTTCCTGAAGAGTAAAAGCTGAGGTAGTAATAACAAGCCAGTCTGTTGTCTAACAACCAAATCTTGGATTTCTACCTTTGGACAAAAAAAATCCCTTTGAAGTTAATCTTACTTCAGCTCAAGAAGAGATATTTACCTCTGGTGCCCCTGTTCTCCTTTCCCAACACGTCACGTAGTGCTCACTCTGCTGACATTGCCCTTGACACTGCTCTTATAGCAAAACTATTGTTCCATTTGTGTGGGTTTGTGCCATTTATACTCAATGTCTGTGTCAGATCATGGCTTTTTTGTCCTCTTTTGTATTGCAGAAGCTGTGAATATCACTCATGGCAGTTAGCAATATTTCTCTGTGATTTAGCAAATGATGTGAAGATGGTTTGTCCAAAAATCTAGCCTGCTGTTTAGTTAAGTTACTTAACCAAACCCTAGTGAAAAAATAAAAAGTGCTGATGACACTTTACCTTTGCTATTTCATCTACCAAATGTACCTGTGTTATATATGTCTGATGTGAAGATTTTTGATGTAAGTTTGGATTCATAGAATCATAGAATGTTTTGGGTTGGAAAGGACCTTAAAATGTCATCTAGTCCAACCTCCCTGCAGTGTACAAGGATGCCTGCAAGTAGATCATGTTGCTCACAGCCCCAACGAACCTCACTTTGAATGTTTCCAGGGATGGGGCATTTGCCACCTCTCTGGGCAACTTGTTCCACTGTTTCAACACTGTCACTTTCTTAAACCTAGTCTAAATCTCTCTACCCTCTGTTAATTTAAAATCTACCCCTTTAAAACAAGGGGTAACCCTTGTCCTGTCACAACAGGCCTTACGAAAAAGACTCTACCCATCTTTCTTATAGGCCCCCTTTAAGTACTGAAAGGACCCAAGAAGGTCTCCCTCGAGCTTTTTCTTTTTTGGGCTGAACAACCCCAGCTCTCTCAGCCTTTTTTTTCATAGGAGAGGTGCTCCAGCCCTCTGATCATTTTTGTATCTCTCCTCTGGACATGCTCCAACAGGTCCATGTGTTTCTGGTGCTGAGGCCTCCAGAGCTGGACAAATACTGCAGGTGAGGTCTCACCAGAATGGAGTAGAAGAGTAGAATCACCTTCCTCAACCCTCTGGCCACAATTCTTTTGATGCAGGCCAGGATATGGTTGGCCGCCTGGGCTGCAAGTGCACATTGCCAGCTCAATCCTGCTTTTCATCTAACACTGATCCCTTGACTTTTACATTCTTTTTATCCCACTCTTTGGCACATATCATGTAAATGTGAAGTCCTGCAGCTTTGAAATGCCAACAACTTTTCCCTTCCATGATGAATCCCACTGAATAGTATTGAAATTACAGACAAAAGAGGTACCTGCTTTTCTTTGGGCCACATCTGTATATACATCAATGCAGAGAAACCTCAGAAAGTTTGGCTGTTTCCTAGAACTGATAGACTAATACTGTGTAACTCACTGAAAAATACAGTATAACCTTTCTTAAACAGCACACATAAAGCTGGAAATTGGAGCATTTAAAGAAACTGAAATTGTCAGTATTTTTGTTTTAACAAATTCTTCTTATTTAAATTCTGAGCTGCATCTTTAAACCTTCAGGGCACTATTTCGTTTAGGGGAATATTTCACTATTGCCAAGACTCCCTGTGTACACATAATTTCATCATTATTATAGTTCTCATAATGGTAACATTTGAATAAGCTATATGGTATGATCACTTTTATTAGAACTGCATACACTCTAAGTGCATTCACTTTAACTCTGTCATGGGACAGGGACTGTGCAACGACATATAGCACAATATTGTAACATCTTCCCATAAATCACTTGTCTATTGTATTTAAGCTGCAGTGTTAGACTTGCAGAAAAGACTGTAATATGTCCATATAGGACACAGTGTAGAGCTGTTTTTTATCAGTTTTACTAATACTTGAAAAATAAATTTTAGTATGGGCTTAACGTTTTTTGAGGTTAATATTTTTGATTGATTTTTGCTACATACGAAGGAAATAGAAACTTATAGAAAAATAGAACCATAGAAATGTCTGGGTTGGAAGGGACCTCTAGAGGTCATCTAGTCCAACCCCCCTGCTGACAGCAGGGA
>JAAGNO010020816.1:0-29205 GCA_033439905.1 Ceryle rudis | reverse complement strand
TGGTGTGGTGTCAGGTCTTAGGCTGGACTTGATGATCTCAAAGGTCTATTCCAGCCTCTGTGATAATTCTGTGTAATATCCCAGATCCATTGCAAGCTGATATGTATGTAACAGTAGATACAAGGAAACATGAAATCCACAGTACCAAAAGAATCAGTGCAACACCTTTTTGTGCTGTCTGACACTACTATGTGGTACTCACCTGAAAAATACAGTAGGTCTCCGAAAATTACCAACAAGAAATGTGAATGATGAATGTCAGTTGCCCATGGTTCGGGGCACCAGAAACATTTACATTTTAACTCAGATGCCCCTTCGCAGTTCCAGAAGCAGCAGCAAACCTGGTGCAGTTATCCTAAATGTAACAAGCATACATTTTGGAAAGCCCCAGGCAAGCATCCTCAGAAGCTAAGGGGCACATCATATATACATGATAATACATAAAACACGCTTTTTGGACCTGTTTAAATGGTAAAACTCAAAGGCGCCTTGATTTCAAATTAGGGGCTTTATAGATACTGCTAGTTTTGACTTGGACTGATATCAAGGTAGGGGTTTTGGTAAAGTAGCTGGTCTAGTAGGTCACTTTGTGGGGTCAATGTCAGGATTTGGTCTTTTCCAAGTTATTGGATCACTAACCTTAGCATGATCTCATCTAAGATCACACTCTCTGAAGGTAGTAGATCAGAGCCTCTGGCTCACTAAGATAACAATCATTTATTGGAGCAGCAACTTTACTGAACTTATTTCAGATCAAAAATCTGTCAGGCCTGTGTGGACTATGCTGATAAAATGATGCAGTGCTCTGTAGCTGCTCTATCTTGCTTGCCTGCTGCAATGTCAAAGCCCTTATGACATCACTGACACAGCCCCTCTGTCACACTGAGCTACTACATTGTCACAGGCTTTAGAAAGTGCTGGCTTAATTCCTCTTACCATAAAGCATTAAGGAAAATGAAGTGTTAGCTAAATACCAAGCAATGGTATATGATATGTCTTTCTGTTCAGAGGGATATAGATAAATAACAGTCCACTAACATGGTAGGGCAATGCTCTTTAAATACTGCATCTGAGGAAAACAAAGCAAGACAGAGGCAAACTTTAGGGCTACTTCAAGCATTTGCAGGCCTACTGTCAATAAAAATCCTCAACAGATCTGACTCATTTTCTGACAAGTTTTGAACATAGAGGTTGATTATATGACTAATAACACTGGAATTGAACAAACAATAGCTGGCATGAGAACCAAAGAAAGTTCAGTGTTGCTTTTTTTTAGGCTTGGTCAGGCAGAGGAAGATGAAAGGAAGAAAAGAAAGTTTATAGTTTTGTCTATCAATATAGAATTGATGATATTAGATGAAAAAATGCATTTTACAATTCTTTAGAAGCAGCAAGTAACTTCCTTTCGTGCAGCATTAAGGGTCAGTGGTTAAAATGTTTTTGCTAAATGAGGAATATGTCCCATTCACAGACAGCATAATGTGCATTATTATGGCATTTTCATTTCTCCCCTCAATAACAGCAGGTAGCTATTGTTCTTCTCATTCCATAATTTTCAGAGGTTTTCAAAATTTCCACTGCAGATAACACTGTCCCAAAGAGGACTGCATTATTACTGGCATCTTAGATATTATTGCATGCCTCTTTCTTTGGACATGTTTTGAGGTGAAATAACTATCACCTTATCTGCTTGACGCTTGATACAGAGTTTTACTTTCAGATGTTGGGAAGCAGTTCTGGTGGATTTCCCTCTTTTCACTAGTTATTTGCCTCCTAGTTAACGGGGTGAAGAGATGACAGTCTCTCCTTAAAAACTTCTATAGCTTATACAATTGTTCTGTGATTTTTATTTAAATACTAGTGCGAGGTTTTTTAGTCTTCTTGTATTTGCATGTGGAGATCTGAACAAAATCCAACTGTACCAGAGCAGAAAAACCCTAAGCCTCTGTCTTGTCTATGTTTGATAAGGTCCTTTACCATCTCAAAGGAGCAAGCTTAGTATTGCAGCTTTTCAGTCTTTATTCCTTTTTTAAGTTCTTTAATGTTAGTAACAGCAGAAGAGATTGTGAAATATGGGGAGAAAACAAATTAGACAACAGCCTTCAGAACAAACAGCTGGATTTTTCTAATGGCAAAGTAATATCAAAGTTTTGGGGGACATTTTCCAGTTTAAAACTCTCAAAAATCATTAAGAACACAGATCCAACTTCCTTTAATGCTAGGCTAAAAAAAATGTTAAAAAGTTCATACTGACATTTATCCAGATTCTATCCACAAAGCAGAGAAATTTCCTGCTTTAATCACTAGGAAAAGAAAGCAAAAGAAAAAATTTTGTGCAGTGTTTCCTACACAGTCCAGAGGATTTGACCTGATTTTCATTCAGATACACTCCCAACAACAACAACAAAATAATTTACAAATGCCTATATAACTTTCAAGATATTTTTGAGTGTGAAAGAAAAGCACATAAAGAGCAAAAGCTTACCAAAACCTAAAATTAATTAGGATACTACTAAATTATCATTCTCTTAGTATTTCAGCTTATTTCTAGTTCACAAAAGGGGAATTTTTGTTTCTCTCTCCCATAGCTAGGTTGGGTTTCTCGTGCTCTAACTTGAATTAGAAAAAGAAAGAATCTAGTAGACAGATAGATAACAAAAAAAGAAAGATACTAGATTACATGGGCATCAAAACCAAAATCAAAACCCTGATAAGATCAACTGATCACTTCTAGCTAGTGCAATTGATGCCAAACCTGAAGTGCTCAAATTTACTGACATGACACTTGTTGCTTACCAGACTGATTTCAAGTCAAAAACATTAATAAGCACAAACTCATCTTTACTTTCCAGGGCCTATATCAATGTAAATGCTTCAATAAGGTCAGTGGATCGATATGTCCCATTTGCAGGACTGAAACTGTGAACAGGTTAGCACCCTAAGCTGAACAGGCTGATGTCAAAGAAAAAAACTATGTAAAATAATTTGCTCAGCAGTCAGCACATCAAACTTCCTTGGCCAATGCCAAAGAAAAGGCTCCATGACAAAACTATATACCTAAAGCATATCTAACTTGCTAAATTTATGCAAGGTATATAGGCTTTCATAAGGTTATTAATTAATATTTTTAGCTTTCTGAGTTGATGCCAACTCTCACTCATCTGAAGGAAAGCCTTAATTTGTGTCAATTTTCTTTGCCTGAATAAGAAAGAAAACCTTGCTGAGCAGTGAGATAACTTCAAGTTTCCAAAGTCTTAAAAATACTGGATCGTTCTAGTCCAAGGTGAATGAGGTAGTACTTACATCCAAGCACTGTGACAACACTTTACTGACTAGAATAAGAGAAATTAAGAAGAGTTTGAAGAAACAGGAGAAAAGGAAGACTGTGTTGTTAAAAAGATTTCTTTTTTAAAAAAGTCATTAAAAGAAAGAAGGCTATTCAGGACATTAGCTCTGTAATCTGAATGCTTCACACTGCTTTGCATATATAGATTAGAAGATAATGTAGTGAAAGTTCCGCCCAGCAGTCATATCCTTACTGCAGACACCTTTAACATCTGTGTGCCCATTCTCTTCTCATAGCATGTGCTGTGTTTATGGAACAGAGAAACAAATGTACCTCCCAGAACTATGAAAGTGGCGCACATAAGAGAGAGTTGAATTAGAAAACAAACCAGAACAAAACACAGCAGTTAATGTTTCCCCTTGTGAGTCTTAACCACCTTGCCTAAACTTCTGACCCCCAGATTCTCAGATATTGGTGTAATGAAAAAGTGACACTACAGAGACAGGCCAGATGCATAAAAGTCCTTCATAGGGCATTCCAGGATACAGAGTCATCAGTGCCAGTAGCAAATTACATCCACCTCAGCAGAATCTTGGGCCTCAGCACATTGTCTAAAATACAATTTTATTAATTAAATTAAATGTTATTAATTAAAATACAGATCCCTTCTTGACTATTCAGGTGTCCCTCACAGGAATCATTGTTGTCTCAGGTAGGCTTGTGTCAAACCATGATGTTTGTCCTTGGGATCTCCTAGGTTCCCCCACAACAAAGAATCCTGCACACCCTTCCCTCTCTAGTATGTTCCAGGGATGATACATTTCTGTCTTGGGCAGCTACTGCTTACTGCATGCTTCAGCAGTTGCTACAAAACCAATATTTTCTCTACCAGCTGCCACTCCTGGCAGTGAGTTTAAGCCCAGGGGATCTTTCAAAAAATTCTTGAATCAGTTCCTTGCAGCTGCATTTCCAAACTTTTGTGCAGCTGACTTTAATTGATCAATGCTATCAAAAGAGGTTAGAGAGAAAACCAATTTCTTATTAAACTATATAGGACCACACTGCTCCTGGCCTTCTTCACTGACAACTATCTGACCTTATTTGCCCCCAGGCTATCTACCTAACAATTTTGTAGCTATGTAAACAAAAGAAAAAAATATTTTTTAGCGTTTTCATGAATAAAACCAGTTATTTCAGTTACTATAATTCATAACTTTTTTAGTTTAGTCATGGAAAATGGATATATCTGAAGGCATCTGCAAAATCCTGCTTGGATTGCATGTTCAGCAGACCAGTCATTTGTTTGATAACTAACACTGAAATCTCATTGTGGTCTCACCAAAGGGGGGCTGTCCCACGCTATGTGAACAAGAAAAGAAGGTCCAGTGACAGCAAGCAGCTTCAAAAACAAGGGTCCATAGCTGCAGGCATATCCACAGCTGTGAAGCAGATCAAACCTCTGTCAGTCTGGTCAGTCAGGGACCAAACGAAGCAGCTCTGAGGTCTGACACGCAGCTGCAATGTAGATCAGGCAGAGACCAAGGCCCAGACCCACAGTTTAAATGTAGCTCCTGAGGAATGGGACCGACTTCCTAATAAGGTGTCTCAGAGATGCTCTGCTGGCCCTACAGAGGCAGCAAACCGCTGGGGAAGGAGGTGCACTCATGACCCTGATGAGAGGAGAGCAGCTACCCACACTAGTTACTTACCTGCACCTTAGTAGTTTTCTGCTGAGTGCTTTACCCTAGGTACAGTGCCAGCAGGAGGACATGGGGGAATGAATCTGGTCAGAGCACTGTGTTGGCAACAGATATGTTAAAAGGAGCTGATTTCTTATTTTCTTCAGTATCAGTGGTCTCTGCATTTCTTCCTGGCCCTCACTGATAATATGTGGGGTTGAGAACAATGTTCAAATGGATCACTCTGCCCTTTTTAGACAAGAAGAAAGGTTTTTCTCACCAGAAACCTGATGGACAGCTTTCAGATGTGCTGAAACATTCTGCTTCTCCAATATGTTCATCATGTTGTGAGATATTCTCCATGTCTGGGTGGACACACATGGGAAAGATCTCTGGAAAGGAGAGGGACTCTGGCTATAGCACAGGTCCCAGCAAGCAACGACATTGTCACTGGCAGGCAAGATCTCTCATGGCTACATCATCAGAAGACTGTGACCTACAAACAAAATCATGAAGACTCATGGTTGCAGGGTAACACTAAAATCAGTGTAAACCTACCCAACCTCTGCAATTATTTTGTGGGAAATTAATGATGAATTTTCAGTTGTTATTATCTTCTATTTACAGCTTCTATCTGAGAAGGAGTTGCTGCATTTACAAAGGTGGTGGCCAGATGATAAAGTCTAATAGGCTTTTTCCAGCTCTTAGACTTCTTTGATCCTTAGGTAGAAACTTGATTCAGATCCCCAAAGTATTTAGCATGTCACATTTCTTTTTCTTCCAAATGGACATAAGGGGTTTCTCAGACAGTTATAAGAATTGAAATTGATTTTGTATTTTCCTTCCCTTGGTCCCTTGGGGATGCAATGATAAACAAAGAAGAGACACTGAATTTTGATGTTTGTAGTAGGGTAAATAATTAAAAACTGTTCACTGTATAAGGGGAGTTCTCAAGGTTGCTGCCGATAACAACAGAATCTTGTAATTAGTAGTATTACTTTGTTCTGTGGCACAGCTGTATATGACTTGTGGCTTTTAAAATATTTAATATTCTTACAGACATGTTAGAATGTTTTGGTTTTGTCTATGCTTTTTATATAGAAAGTTAGAGAAGATACATGAAAGAGGCTTGGAAGGAAAAGAGAAGCTCTAGTGATGAAGGAGGAAGCATAAAAAGAGCAAAACAAAAATGTAAAAACCTCAGAAACCCACAGTGGAATAAGAGACAAGGGTGGCTTAAAAAAAAAAAAAATCCTTACATGAGCTATATCAAAACTCAAAAAAGCTACACTATAAATGTAAAAAGATGCCCATACGAAAGGGTAGATATAGGGAAATAGTTGTTTCTCTACATTCTCTCATTGCCTAGGTTCCATTTCTACGTCCTCCAGATTAGGGTAACTAACTATATTTTTGTAGCAGAACAAGTGATACATAGCACACACACACACAAAAAGAGGTAGCAATAGCAGCTAGTAAGAATTATGTTACCCATGAAAGTTAAGTGACCCAATTACTTCACCTGTTAAGGGACAGGTACTGTGTGGCTAGGAAGCAGAATACAGATCTATAATCCATCTGGTGATGTTTTGCCATGAAAAGTCTTTGTACAGTACTGCAAAGCTCTTTTAAAAACTTTCCTCTTCCATTGTGTAGGTAAACAGTGAAAAAGATGCAGACTACAATATGCAATGTTTTTGGCTTAGAAATTTGACATGCATTTAGTGAAGTAAATAAATGACAGCATGACACATAATTGAATGTTATGGATGTTTTAGTTTCTCCATAAAAATATTAGAAATTAAAAATTTTAAAACTTCCTTTCTCTGGTAACTGTAAACTGCAACTTTGTCAGAATTTCTTACATTTTGCTTTAATTCAAAATTAAAGTTTAGTAGTTAAGATCCACAGTTTAATACCCATAAAGCTAAGTTCAAGACTCTAATAATATTATTTTTTCCTCGTCTTTTATGTTTGTAGTGAATTTCACTGAAACTTTTCAAAGAGACTGCATAAGTGGTGACGTGCAACAATACAGATCTAACAAGCTGTAGTGGGTGGAAATAGACTTTCTGTTTTAGAGGACTGTGAAGCGATTGCTGATGTTGTGGTGAATTTGGTTCACAGCACGTTAACCACACAGAAAGAGCATACTTGTATACAATACCTTATGAGGTCAAAAAAGCATATCTTCACCTCGGTCTTGGATGACAGGTTGAAAGAGCTAACATTCACCTTTCTCACCCTCTCTCAAGGAGAGCAATTGACCTAGAACACTATGGAAAACTGGACTGTTGCAAACTACATATCATGAAAAAAATATTGGGAATGAACAGCAACTCCCGAGACACTGAAGTATAAAAGCATCTTGACTTAACTGGAGAAGAAATTGTTCTCTGTCTGCTGCCACCATATTTTTCTTCATATTAATTCTGCTTCTACGTCTGAAATGTCACTCTGGGAACTGCTGCCAGATGTTGTTTGGAGGAAGGTGACAGAAAGTGTTATAATACTAGATGAGTCTGGCATATGTGCATCACCTATAATAAAGTTCTACCTGCAAGAGCAACGATAATTTACACAAACTGATGAGCTTTTGCTGAAGAGAAGCAGCTCTGGCCAGCACTGGATAAGTACCATGAAATTCTGTATCCCTCCCCCAAGACCTCACTGTGAATATGCCTCTAATAGCAAATTTATGAGTAATGGTATAAATTTATGCTAAAATTATTAAGATGTTTTAGCCTTGAGAAAATTTAATTCAGTGTTTTCAGCATTCAGTCCTGAGCATAGAAAGTATTTGGTATCTACGGTCATAAAACAAAGACGACTTTATGGATACTTCATAGTCCTTTCAATAGCACACATTTCAAGAGAAGTATTTTATTTTACCTGCTGCTTTTTTTTCTCCACTATTGATCATAGCAATAATTTGCTTTTTAGTACTTTGTATTCCTTCTTCTGCCCTTTTAAATTTTATTTTTGTTTTGTTTTCCTCTGTGCTTTTCACTCTGGTTTATTTTTATATTTTCCAGTCAAAATTTGAACAGAAAGAAATGTGTTGTCAGATGTTTCTGAAGCAAAAAATATTTGTTGGCAATAATTAAAGAAGGAAAACATAAATATGCAAATAGTTTCACTATTATCTGTATATTACTATCTATCTAAAAATATACATGGAATATATATTGACATGCAGACATTTGTACACACAAAGATACATTTGTAAGGAGTGCATATAGAACATCCTTATACACTATATCCAAGATGTAAAGAGTCTCAGAAGGCTTTTAAATTACAAATACTCCCATTTTAAGTCCCCAGAGTAATTTTACCTTAAGTGAGATTAAGATGCAGTAGAAGTATTACAAATGTGACTATTACTCAAGTTAGATGACAGTTCCCATTATAAAGCCCTGATTTTAGTGGTTTATAATTTTTGTGAACTTTAATCTTTTGGGCAGATGTGTTCCTTACTGGCAGGGATGGGGCTGGAGGCTATATGGTTCAGAAGGATGGTCCAACTGTCAGAAATACAGCCTGTCTCCTAAAATAAAACTTCATTTTATCTCTTCACAGCATATTCTTGCTACCTCTCACTAATTTTAACAGATACTCCAGTGCCCTGGGTTCAGTCTCTCCTTGCCACCTGCCAACTGTGAGATGAGGGTCTGGGCAGTACGTGAAAGAGCAAGATGGTGAGAAGGCTGGAGGGAAGGTAGTCCTATTTTTATTGTGAACTCTGCTGTCAACTTCTGCTTTTGTTGTGAACTCTACTGTCAACTTCTTCTTTTGCTCCCTCTTCCCTTTTTATATTTGTCACATTTCCAGTCTCAATGGGAGGCCAAAGGAGAAACAATCCTGAACTCCTTTCCCACCCCTCTGTTAGTTAAAGAGAATGAGATTTATAGATCTATTTCAGCCAACAGTGAGAAAATTGCAAGTGAAAAATGCAGTGTGATGCAACTAACATGCTAAACCAATTTGTATGTTTCATTTTCTGAGGACCTAATTTGCAGAACTACTGAGTGTCAGCTGCCATCAAGACAGTAGGTACAGTTAACTACAATACTAACTAACCTAAAAATAGCCTGAAAAGAAAAATTTGTTCTCAATGGGAAACAAAAACTGAGAGATACTTTTGAGCACCATAATGGTATTTGCTAGACATAACTACTGTTGGATCATATAGAGACTTCTGACTAACAAATACAAACAGACATCTTGGGTACTGTCTCAGATTCTTGGCATAACACAAACTTGCATATTTGTGTATTTTTGCAATGAAAAGATTAAGTAATTGAACGAATACAGACCAAAACAACAATAATTCCGCATTGTACACAGAGGCAGGCAACAGCAAGATATTTCTATCTACGGTTGAGTTAATAAGAAATTATGGATCTGTCTTTTTCAATCCTGCCTTGAAGAAGAAAAGCCTTCCCCTCCCCCCTATCTCTAAGTCAGCATTAAGATTACCTTTTCAGATTTGCTGCTTGAAGTTAAACATATTCATCCACATGGAACACAACAACAAATTAAGAACTACATACGATCCGTTTCTGTGTATCTGTATTAGTGTTATACTACTATGTGACATGTAAAAGGTACTGTAAGCTCAGATAGCAGATGTTAGTTGTCTGTGGGAACTGTGCTGACCGCATGTATTCATAAACAAGATTACTTGAGAAAAATTACTTTTCAGTGAAACAGAGAGGAATGTATTTCATGTAAGAGAAGACTGTACATCTGTTTACTCAGCACAGAGAAGAAGATATGTTGTAACTTTTAACCCCAGTGTAACTTGTTCAATTACAAAAATGCATAACGTCTGAGGACAGAGCTTGACCTGTTACACTGATGAACACAGACATGCACGTTTTAGAAACTCAGTCCCCATTACAGTAATAACTATCAAATAAAAAACAGTTCATATGAAAACATGATATTACTGGTTCCTAAGTAGTCATACATAATTATTTCAATGTTGTTCCCTTCTCTGCTTGCTTTTCTGAGACTTGTGCATGAAAGTTTGTTTCCAGATTTATTCCATAGTTTTTTTTCCATTAACTCTTACGACATACCAGCAAAAGCCAGCACCCCTTGGTAGCTGATCCTCATTTTACATTATACATGCTCTTCCATAAATTAAATAAAACAAAGAATAGTAGATTAAACTGAAAAATAGGTGGCATGGATGGGCTACTAGCTGTACAAAAGCAGGAGTCTCTAAATAAGATTTTGCTCAATTGCTACCACTGATGCTGTGTAAGATCCCAACTCTGAATAGATTGCTTATTCAGTAGTGTGACCAACAGTCCATGCCATTCTCTTCACTCCTGCTCTACAGAATAGGATGATAAGCATCTATACTACTTAATCCAGTTCCCTTTCTCTCCCTCCCTCCTACCATAGCTCTTCAGGAAGTTAAGATCAGGCATTCCTACAAATCTCTCCATGAAACACTCAACTTCTCAAACCAAAAGCCTTTCACCTTGCTTAGCATGAACACAGCCCCACACTCCAGGCCGAGATGCCTTATTTTTTTTTCTTGCTGTACTTCACTCAGTGTAAAGGTATTTGAGTCAGCTGTGTTCCTGATGTGGTCTGAGTGGTTCCCTCTGGTAGGTAGACAGCTCCCTAAATCTGCCTGCAGGCTGAGTCTTAAGAGAATTGGGAAACTTACCAGCATCAAATTAGCAGTGGTGAAAAGGAATTTTTAGCTCTGAGGCACCTCTAACATGTGCAGGTCAGTTGTTTGATACCATTTTAGAAAACCCATTTTGTCCCAAACAGGTGTCCATGGGGCTTTCATACAGAAGACTGGATAAACTGGAAATGGAACACAGGATGATATTCCAGGGCATGGATTAGAGATTTCCTGTTCACTAATATTTGGATCTTAAATTCTAAGATATATTTTGGTGATGGTTATCACAGGGAAAATTGCCTTCAGAGCTTGGTGGTCTCAGAATGAAATACCTGATGCTACAATATTTACATGGAAGTCACTGATTTTTTTCATTTATCCACTCAGTCTCAGGCAGCCTTAGTAATTACTCAAAGGTAATGGTATACTTCACATGATCAGTTCTGAAATAAGCATTCACCTATACATTAGGCTATATTCAAAGACACACCTACATATGAATACATGCATATTTACATGTATACACACATGCATATATGTACAAATACACAGAAGTATATATATATACACACACACACCAGATATATAAAATGAAAAAAACAATGCTACACAACAAAAAGCATAAACCTCTCCATGTATATATATATATAAAATTAGCCTTAAGGAAGAACTTCAGTAATTCAGATAAGAGGATGAGCTTCTCAGCTATTTTAGGCTAACCAATAAGTGAATCAGATAAATGTGTTAACTACTTAGCCAAGTGGAGTCTCAGGGGATACTGAGAGGAACCATATGCCAATAACTGTAAAAGGGGACTGCTGTTCACTTTTAATTTCAAAACATATGTGTACGTTTGTGGTTTTTTAAACACTTTTTAAACTAATACTTTAAGAACATAAAATACAAATAAATGAGCACTCTCACAGCTATAACTATTGTAAATATGAAAAGGCTGTATCTTTAAGTGCTGTCATAATATTTACCTTAGAAAGCTCAGAAACTACAGTTTGGGTAGCTGTATCATTATTTCACCATTCATCAGCTACTGTTTGTAGTCACATGTCAGTTATTACATGTAATTACATGCCGTTGCATGTATTATTTCCTCTACCTCTATCCTTCATATTTTCTATATTAAATTTCCTAATCAAAAAGTACTATATATA
The DNA here is from genome assembly GCA_033439905.1 of Ceryle rudis. Taxonomy (NCBI): domain Eukaryota; kingdom Metazoa; phylum Chordata; class Aves; order Coraciiformes; family Cerylidae; genus Ceryle; species Ceryle rudis. Next base: position 17,424 of record JAAGNO010020816.1, on the reverse strand, counting down.
AACATTCTTTTTTATGATTATGATTTGTAAGCAAATTCTCACTGATCCCAAGTTTAGCTCTAGAGCAATAGGCAAAGCTAACATAAAAAAAGAAAAATATTAATGATTTTAATTTACTACAAAGCTTAAAAATGTGGAAATATTTATAGCCATGTACTTAAAAAAAAAAAATCCATAGCCCACAAAACACAATGCACCCAAGTCAGATTAGTGATACTTTTTTACTTTTTGTTTTGGGTTTGGTAGGTTTTGGTTTTTTTTTTATGAATGTTTTTAAATTATATTAAGGAGGAAAAGTAACAGTTCTCTAGTCTCCTCCTTTTTTAGTGTCCATACATCGTGGACGTTAAAGTCACACTCCAAAAGTTCTAGTGATCTTCCTACGACAAGTGTTTAAAAGTTTTCTCCATTTACATTCCATTGGATTTGTCACATCTAAAATATCACAGACATGAAATGTTTCCAGAAAAAATAATTACAAGTTATTTCAGTATTTCTCAAATGCAGTGATTATATGGATATTTATCTTGCTTAGAAATATCATCTTTCATCTATTTCTTCCTGTATTTGGTATGTTACAATATGCCTTATTTGGATGACAGAATATGTTCATTACCAGTGAAAAGATAGTAGCATCCAATATTACTATGCTGTATCCCATGATTGTCTCTTATTTTTATTAAATTTTGAATAACTGTTAGAAAATTACAACCACATTTGAAAGAAAATTAGCAGTATTGAAGTATTAAGTCTTTAAAATTTTCTTTAAAAACAGGTGAACACTGCATTAGTTTCATCACTTTGAAAAAGACTGCAACATCAACTCAACCATTATGAGATAATTCAATACATCTATAGGATTTTAACACTGTAAATACCTTAAGTATGTGAAAAGATTAGACCTAAAGACTCCCATTTATGAGACACAATGCATAGAAAATTAGACTTCATTAATTCTACTGTTCACCAAACAAAATCTTTTTCTCACTCAGTTGCATCAGATTTTGGATTACTGGTTTAAAAATAGTTATATCCATGAAAAATCAATTTCGCTAAAAATTCCTTGAGATTCAACTTTTGATCTCCATGCATCAGAAGTTCTTGTGAAGAAATTTAGCTTCAACAACATTACTGCTATACATCAAACCAAAAACCTCTGAGATGTTCCCAGCTTAATACAGGAATTATGTAATATGGATCAGAACAAATATATGATTTTTTTTTTTTAAGCTACTGTATTCCTTTGCAAATCTTTACTTACTTTTCTCTCACTGTATTCTCCAGTGCAGGTGGAGTTGGAAGTAAATGTTCCTGGAATTTACATCATAGTCCCGAATACCACAGTAGAGAACTGTTTTTCAGCATTTAACTACAGAAATATTTATAAGGCAAGCACTTTGCACAGTGATTCTTGCCTTGTCCTGAATACTTAGAGTAACAAACAGCCCATGACATTTGAGAAACACTAGTGTTCTTCCATAGGTCATCCCACAAAATATTTTGTGTGATCTAACAAGCTGACTTAGTTTTATTTGCTTTTAGGATTATGAGTGGTTAAGATTCAGGTATTTTATTCAGTTTTTCTTCATAATAAGAGGATCAAAAAAAATTTCTAACAATCTAATTGTATTCCTCTGGCAGCTTAAGATAAATGCTAATGTTAAGTGCCAACTATCACAAGATAGCACCATAAGCAACGCTACCATGAAAACCATTGCAAGAAACATCACATCTGTGCTCTGTAGTGTGATTAAATACCATGAACTCACCAGCTGTATGAGTAACTATAAGAATCTCTTAACATTCTTGTGGATTCTGTTTAAATCTCTACAGTTTGTGAATAGTGTATCTAAAGATTGTCATGACTAACTACTGTTTTGCTAAAATGAAGCACTTCTGTATGTCCCCCTTGCCACAGTTCTTGCTGTCTTTTTTACCCAGATTTGGAGTGTGTTCTGGAACAAAATGCTCCCAGTTTCCAATAATCTTCAAATAACTGGCTAGCTCCTCTCTGAGACTACAGCTCTGATTTCTGCTGAAATATTTAAAAGTTAGCACAACAGAAGTGGAGTGTGGTCTGTACTTTCCTTAGACTTGAAAGACTGTTGTGTCTCATGCCTCAGAAACTCTTACAGACAGGTTTCTGGAGAACAGATTAGGTATGTCTCTGCTCTAGAATGTATCTTGCTAGAAAAATGAATCCACAAGGAATTATTTTTTAATTATTATTATTTTATTATTTATCTATCTGGATAGACATTCTTGTTTCTTATTACTGAAAAAAAAAGTCTGTAATAAGATGCATTCTTCTATTTCAACATTAATTGCTGGCCTTCAGTGTTGTTTCAACACTTCTGTTAGGCTTGTCGTCAAACCTCACATGAACTGAAAAGTCATCCACTTGCTTCCATTTTCTAAAAGCCTTTCAAAGCCCTGCTTATTACTGTGAAACAATTTAATACATTTTGATTTCCAAGTAACTCCACTATCCTGCTACAATACCTAGAGAAGTTTGTTCATACCTGTACACCCATTTTCCTGCCTGTCCTTGCAGCTTAGGCAGTAGATTTCTGTTCCAAAGGCAGTGCTTCACCGGCCATATGTTGTGCATCACACAATACCAAACGAAACTGAAGTAGCAGAACAGTATTCTCATAAAAATGAGTGCTGGAAAATGCAAGAGACTGCATATCAAACTCAATATTGTTCTTCATTCCAGGTGAATTTACTGAGGCAAACTATGTGCCTGTGCATTTGTAGCTATAGTAGAGGAACCAATTTTGGTCTAGTTTCATTCACTGTCACTCCATCAAGTACTTCTGTATTTGGGTCTACTTTAAAATCATAAGAAGAAAAACAATTCTTTAAAAAAGCCATTTTCAAGACTGTAGTAAGGATGATTGTTGGAAAAAACCCATAAGGGACAGAAATATTAAACATTATTTTTTACTTTGTGGCTGTTGTAGTCTTTTAACTGATTGGGAAATTACCATAAATCTGTTTCAAATTTAGCAAACACATGACAATGTTTAATTAAGATTAAGAAGATGAAGCATGTTTTCCAGTAATTTCTTCTGATATAGATCCCAAGTAGTGGGCATGTGTATTCCTTGACTAGACCATGCATCTAATACTTTTGCTAAAGCAGTGTCCTAAGGTTAAAGCATCAGTCTTCTACTGTTTTTTGAATATGAAGTTAGAAATCCATGATAGGTTAAAACAACAACAACAAACATACACAACAAAACAAGCCAACAAAACAACAACAAAATTGAAGAAACTGCAGGGATAAAAACTTCCCAAGAAAAATCTCAAATCAAATTACAATACAGCAAGACACAGATTTTTCTGTGTAGTGCAAAACAGAGGGGAGGAGGATAACTTGAGTATGAAAAGAAATAAACCCCCAATAATAATAATGATAATAATACCAGCAATAATGATGGAAGAAAGCAAATAAGAAAAGTACTTGCAAGAACTCATTTTGATCTTTCTGAAAAAAATATAATTTTTATCCAGTTCAAAGTGTTCTGGAACTATTTTGCCTCAGTTTCATACTATTTGAACAATGTAGGTCAATTTTTAAGGAAAAAAATACCATTTTGAATCAAAAAGTCAGTTTCATTTTACAAATGTCAAAATGAAATGGTTTGGCATTTCTGAAATGAAACATTTCATTTCAGAAAGGTCAAAATGATATGTTTTGACATTTTTTAAATTCTCCCCTCCCCTTTGTTCTGACCAGAAATATTAACCAAATTCAACCTTGATTCAGGCCCACTTAAGATCAATTTTCTATCCTAATTACAAGTCAAAATTAAATTTGCCCAGTGTCATTACAATAAAGAAAACAATGCAATCTTTAGAACTATGCTGGAACTGCTTTTGTTATGTTACTCTCTATCCCCCTCCTGCTTAGACTCAGCCTCCAGCACCCATGAATCTACCCATGTAATTTCACAGCTGTGAGTGTTGGCTTTTCCCTGCTGCATGCCTTAAATTAAAACCAGTAACACAGTCAAAAGGACAATGTCTCAATTAAACCAGAAGCTGGACAGAGAACTAATTGTCCTAATGGACAGTTCTCAACATTTTTATAGTGCATATGTACTGCCCAGGTGTTACAATTACAGCCACTATAAATATGCTTCTAGATGAATAAATGCACCATGTGAATCTAACACAGAGTAAACTGCCCATTGCCCTTAGCAATAACATGTCAGCACTTCTTTTCTGCATTTCATGGGCAGTCCAAACTAAATTCAATACTGCTAGTTTAGCATTTTATGAATAAATAAATCATATTAAGCACTGCAACCAGGACTGAGGTCAAAACAATGAGTAAGAATAAATAAGAGAAGTTGCAATGTCTGTTTGCTGACTTGTTAGAAAATATATCTAACGGACTGATAGATCATCTTATAACTGCTCTGTCCACCACTACTCATATGAGCAGTGCTCCTCAGGTAGAGGACAAGAGTAATACTACTGTGCTGAGTGAAATGGACTGCATCAGATTTACAGCCATATCCCACAGAAATACCTAAATATGTAGTTAGTCAGTGGTACTTCCATGAGTGTTCCTGGAATGGCAGAGAGTGTAATTATTCCCTGTGTATATGTTAAGGACAAATCCAAGGAAAACAGGAAAAAAAAAGAAAGTAAGGGGAAACTCTGAGGTGGGTTGTTTTCTTTCAACAATATCTGGTCAAGAGAATCTGATGAAGGACACAGTTCATATCTTCCTGTCCATAATCTGACTCAATGAATATGTTTCCTTAAGGCATTTTCTGAAACTTCCTTCCCTACAACTAGGTGTTCACCACTCCAAACAGCTTGAGTGGAGAATCACCAACACATTTCCAGGAAACTAGAATGTATTCAATTTTGGTGTTGGGGTTTTTTTTTGTTTGTGGTTTTGTTTTGTGGATTGTTATATTTTTGTTGTTGTTGTTGTTGGGGGTTTTTTGTTTGGTTGGGTTTTTTTTTTTGTTGGTTTGTTTGATTTCAGTGAATATGTAGAAGTTTTTGGCATAAAGCTCTCTCTAGAACATCTTAGGAACGACACAAATACATTTAACAATACCTCAACTTACTAGCCTTATATAATATACCTCTACAGAAATTTTCTCATTTGGTCTAGTCTATGCCTGTCCTGTCACTCCTGATGAGAATATCTAGTTCCTTTCCACATACTAAAGTAAAACTATGGTACTTTTGTCCTCCTCATGCCCTTAAAACTGGCAGCTTGTCAATATGTGCTGGAGATAGCTATCCTCTACCACATCTCCTGGAATCCTTCTTAGACTGATGACTTTCAAGCTCGTAAACCTGGGTTTGCAATACTTTGTGCATAATGTTATCTGCTGACAAAATCAAATAGCATGTTATTAAATTTTGAAAGGCTTTATCTATTTTTCATAAGCATTTAAATATGTACTTCATTACCTTCTGCCTCCCATATGCTCAACAGCCAAACTGATCTCAAAATGGACATTGTATACCTGGACTTGTATTACAGCATATATCTCAGAGCTGGTACAATGTAAAAAAAAAAGTGCCTAACTCCAGCTTAACCAGCTAGGTTTCAGAGGTTACTAAAGGACTTCAGACTGAAGAGATTTTTATTTTGCTTTTGTTGGTGGTGCTCTAGTCCCAGATTTGTGAACCATAGCAAGTAGAGGCAAGTGTAGCTATTCTTGCAGACATTTTGCTATTTCTCCGTTTTCTGTTTGGGAAAACCACTCTTAACAGTAATATGAATGAACAAGTTCCAATGGCTGTACTCTTAGATATGTCAACCCTGTTGTGTACGTAACATACACATTTCCGATGTTAGAATGCAGCAATTTCACATATTGCCAAGCTACTGAAAAAAAAAAAAATAGATTGCTGATTTTTTTTTTTTTTTTTTTTATGATATAGCAAGGCAGAGAGTTTCCTCTCAGAGCCAGAGCAATCATTGCTTTCCTAAAGGCATGTAAATACTTTTACCCTTACACTGAGGAATTAAGAACAACATAACTGTTTCAGGGGCTCACTGCAGTATTTTTCTGCTATAACTTGAGTACCTTCTACCACCATTTCTATCTCTTCAAATCTTTACCTAAAGATCTAATGTATATTATGTAAATGACAGAGAAAATGGCATGTGCCATTTTTTCAGGTACTACCTTTCATGCTGCAATATTATAGGAAAAGCTGAACAAAAACTACCACCACCACAAACAAAAAAACAACCCCCCCCCCCCAAAAAAAAGCACAAAAAACCACAAACCAACCAAAAAACCCCAACCAAAACACAAATATTTGAAAAGAACAAACCATTGACAGTAGTAATGTTTCCACTTCGGGTTACTAACTAAAGCTTAAGCTATATGTATTAACTAAGTTCATAAGCATATATAAAGACCAGTTCTCTATTTCAGCCAGATCTCCTTTGTAAAAGAATAGACAAAAAAATAAGTAATTTTCCTTTAATGAAAGAACTCAAGTCTTTTGTTTCTTGACAGAAAGCATATGCCAGCTCTCTCCTTAAAAAGATGTGATGAGTGTCCCCAGTAGTTTCACCAAAGACAAGTGGTAAGGACCTTGCAGGGAGGGGAACCATTACAACCTTAGGATTGCAAGAAGATTCACAGAGGAGTCCATTCATATGAGAGTAAGCAGCCAGGATGGGGGTCCCCCATTCCTCAGGACAGCTTCAGAGTTTGCAGTGCACATATTACTAACCTCCAGCTAGGAGTTCATCAGAACTCATTCAAAACTGTGTCTGTAAAATATTTTAACACACCTCAGTTATGTGAGCAGGATTAACTTTCTATTTATGACAAAATCAAAATTGACTTCAGTGGAAACTCTGTAATATCAAATTAAGCACAGCTTCATCGTACTGAATGGGTGGTTAGGAAGGATTATGGTACCATCAAGAATATAACAATAGAAAAAGGACATGAAAGAAATCACAGAGAATATTGGAGCCCTGTTTCACTGGAAATGAAGTATGTACATGAATTCATCATTAAAAGCATTAAATGACACCAATTTTTTTTTTTTTTTTTTCCCTGTAACGACTATGACTATCTTGTGTTCTTGAGATGCAAATCCTGCATATCTTAAAAACTGTATCATCTAATAGAAACTTACACAGGACAAAAGTGATAAGGTATTAATGGCATGATAATGTCAATCAGCAATGGACTGTAAATGCAGGACACAGAGGACCTTCATTAGAAGATGAGTCTTCATTTTCTTGCCCCAAGTCCAAGTTGGGAGTCCAAGTCCTTTTAATGTAGCAACAAGGTTAAATTTTACAAGGAGACAAGGAAAGTTGTTTTTTTTTTTTTTTTAAACCCTAGCAGTCTGAAATGCTGCTTTGCTATTTAAGGATAAAATTAACATCTTCGAAACATACCAGGAAAATTTCCATCAAGAATAATACAACTAAGGAAAGGATGTATATCTGATAATATAACCATTGAATGAAAAATTGCTCTAAAGAGATAATTTTAATTTTAATCTAATGATTCTAACTCATTGCTAACAGAATTTTTAAAAAACTATTTTTATAGGTGTATTTACCAGATATGCACATGTACATCTGCACAAAACATGCAATAAAACTGCATAAAATTTGGAATAGGAACTGATGTGTGAAGACCAGTACTGGCTCTGTGGCTTGCTGAGCACCTTAGTGTGAATCTGTGTAGGACAAATTCCACTGGATAGTCTTTTTTTCCATTATCTGATCCCTGGGTCTGATGGAGATTGTACTTCATTGACCAGTAGTTTCTTGCCTTGTTCCCCTGAGAAGTACTCTTATGGTTTCTTTCCTCCTTCCCTGCACCACCCCCCTTTCCCTCCCATTTCTACAGAAGTCAATTATGTGACTTAACTGCTTTTAAAGGTCTCAGTAGACATGCGTGCGTGAAAAAAAATTGGTCATGGAGGAACAGATAGAAAAGAAGGAATCAGAACTGCAAAGAATAGCTTTCTAAAGTTGTGCCCAATAGGTCTGCATACTCAGAGTAAAATTTTGGACCCACTGATGCCAAGTATAATTTTGTCAGTTATTTAACTACTGTTTTATTTAAAAAAACTGTTAAAAGAGAAAAATAGAAGTAAAAGAAAAAAGCAAATTAGAATAAGAAGTACTTTTACAACTAAGAAAACCAGATAGGAAGACAAGGGAAGACCAAAAAAAATTCAATTAGCTAACATCACACTGGGTGAAGAAGGGCACAACACACGGTTAATAACACAAACTGTTTAGCCATTTAGAAAAAACACACGTAGATTCCTAATAAATAATGCAGTCTGATCATCAACTTCTCATCAGACTAGTCGGTACCTTTTCGATGGGGGGAAAAAAAAAACCCAGACAGTTACAGGCTGAAATGCCTGGCCCCTTCCTGCTCAAATATTGCATTTTATTTTCACTACTTCTTCATAAAGGAGAATTAAGGTTAACATCTGTTAGGACAGGAATATTCTTTAGATTTTTTGCTGTATTATTTCAGCTTCCCTACTCCAGTTCTCTATAATAGGTTATTTGTTTGTTTTAAGATTTACTAAGAACAAGTTTGCAATTATGTAAGAGGCTTATTGAAGACAAAAATCACAATTTCATCTCTCCCTAGGCATGTTTGAACTGTAAAAAAAGAAAAGTGAAAGAATAAAATCACCCTGAATAATTTCTCATTCCCAGATCATGCAAGAAGGAGTGGTAAGGAACAGCAAAGGATGTTTCCCTCTTGAACACTACAGTTTGCACAATAATCCGGTTTGTGGATGTTTGAGTATGAAACATCTGAAACATTTTGCCAGGGAGAAATACAAAGGCAACCATGCTCCAGGGAAGACATGTCATCGATAACATACATGCCTGCTGAAAGGCTGCATTTTAAGCTCAGGCATGGTACCATTTCTGGACCAGGAAGAACAGGCAGAAGTGCCTATTTTTATTCAGCAAAGCGGGGGGAATGCTTTCCATCCTGTGCTGCCTCTGCACATCTTGCACATTGATTAGGAGCAACTGAGCACCCTTGTGCCCTATCACACCACATTGTCACAGATTAACGTGTGTGAAGGAAGGCTGTACTTGGTATTAGAATTTTGCTAAGCTGGCTTTCCTGCTAGAGAAAGTCTCTTTTAGGCAATTTTTAACTGTTTATTTTTGTATCAGATAGTAAAATTAATTAGCTTTATTAAAGAGCAAGCAATCTGATACTCAAGAAAACACAGCAGAGTAGCAGCCACCTGGTATTGCCTGGTATATGCACTTCCTTACAAAACATAGCTGCAGCTGTAAACTTAATTTGTTTCTATAGGCAAAATTGATGCAACACTTTTCTCTGTTTATCTAAAGTATTTTCAGCTCTTGACTCATTAATTAACACATCGATTGGAGTATCTGTAAACTAGGCTAAGACTCCATTTATTTGAGTCTTTTGGATTTGAGATAGCTTTTTGTATTTCCTACTTATCCAAATATCTACTGTGCTTCCACAGGAAGTTATTTTATAATCCACTTTCTAGAAAAGAACCTTATGTATGTTTTCATAGTGGTTGAATTCATGGTCTGAGAGTAGGCTTAGAATGGCTAAAATCTCAGCATTAAATGACTGGCTGTGACAGAGAACTTCACAAATGTGGTTGTTTGCCCAGACAGACAGTATATGGAGCAGCCAACAAGGTTACTTCTGGACTAGGTTCCTTCTGACTACTGAAAGTGTCACTGGGTCATTGATGAAAAATGTATAGCATACTCTATATGACTGTCCCTTTTAAACCATTTACTGTCATAACCACAAAGAAACAGTTCTAACATGCAGTCCAGTTAACTCTTAGGGTATGTTTACAATGTGCTTCCTAAATGTTTCAATCTGGTAATATTTCAGTTGACTGGATCATAAATTGACCACAAGCAAATATCTCGGGGTGCTCACATTTCCTGGTTTAGACACAACAGAGAACAGCATGTATCATATCCACATTAAATTGTAGATACCTGTTATCCACTATTGTAGAACATCTCAAAAATATAAGTGTAGCTATAGATTACTTCCCCCCCCCCGGAACTATCAGGAATGAAGAAGCTGAACAACAGCATTCATACTCATTTCGGCAAATGCAATTCTGTTGCAGGGCACTGCACTCCTGCCAATTCAGCCTATTTTTTATACATTTTTTTGTCATTGTTATCCTAATGATGAGGAACGTGCGAAGCCCAGACAGTTCAACAATTGCAGCACTGTATATCCACACTGGGAAGCTACTGCTTCAAAGCAGGAGCCCGAGTTCTTCTGGTGGCAAACTTGTTGTCAGAAAGGTAAGGAATGTTGCTTTTAGTACCAAATCACAAGCTCATCCTAATTCAGTCCTTCACCTCTCTGATGATGCCGCCCTCGAGCTGGCTTTTATGTGGCTTTTGTTTAGCAGCCTAGGCACCACAAGACAGAAATGTACTTAAGATTATTGACTCAAAATAGGCTGGTATAGATCAGGGCAGCACTTAAATGTTGTTTAAAAATCTTTCTTGTATCTTCATATGAAGGCATTTTTTACATAATTTTTTCTTAATATAAAATTATGTTACAAGAATATGAGTTCTAGTCGGATAATTTCTTCAAAAACATTATCTTAAACTGGTAAAAACCCCTTTGATTCTAGTAAATAAAATTGAACATGCTCTGAAAAAAATAGACTATGATTAAAAAACATGGTAATTTTGAACTTCAAGATAATCTGTATTTCACTGAAACAAGAACTCTCTTAGCTGGATAAGAAAATTGAAATATATTGTTATATACTACTGTCATGGTTTAACCCCAGCTGGCAACTGAGCACCACACAGCTGCTCACCCACTCCCCTCCCATCCCACTGGGACAGAAAAACCTTCTAGAACTACACCATTCTTCCACCTCTTTTCGCAAACTGTCTTATTCTCTTTTTGAAAGCTACTTATATGCTTATATTCTACTCAGTCACCTTGGCAACAAGAGTTATTCCCTTACAGAACACACTGTATTTTTATATATATATTTTATAAGAATAATAATAATGCATAGCTATTATTATCTGAAAGCAGCAAAAGAAGTCGTGTCTTTGTCCCTGAATTTTTCAGGTCATTGTCAGGACTGGATGCTAACTCTGAAAGACTGTTACTTTTTTTTTTTTTTTTCCCCTTACATTTATTTTATTGCTTTATTTAGAAAGTTCCAAAAAGAATTTAAATGTAAACTTAGATTTCAATTCCAAACAGGAAATAAATTATATTTAAATAACATCTAGGTGCTTAAATCCAAAACTTTAATCTCACATCCTGCTCATCTCTCCTCTATTAGAAGCTAGAGCTATCATTGCTTCATTGCCAAAAGTTGATCACCATATGCAGTTTTTTAATGCTGAAACTAACCAGGATCCAATTGCTTGCTGTGTATCTCTCTCACAAATTGGCCAGTGTCCCTACTCTATTGCACCTGCAGGAGCTGCTGCCCTTTTAGGGTCCCATTGCTCAGCTCATGTCTGAACACTGAACTCGCATTCACCTGCAGGCTCTCCACCTTCTTCAACACTGCCCACCTTTCCTTCCCCTTGATCCTTTCCAAAAAGGGAGCTCTCTGCTCTCTTTCATTACTGTGTGCATGAAAGTGGACCATGAATGAACCTGGAACACAATCAGACACTGGGAAATAGCTGTGGTAGCTTAACGAGTGACTGTCTTTTAGCTCTCAGTTACCGTCTCACCCTTCAGTTCTTAGTTGCTGCTTTGCAGTTGAGACCTGTGAACTGACCATGTGGACACTGGAAGTTCAGTGCTAAGTGAAAGAGGTCATTTTTAATTACTCCTGACATGATGGCTTTCCTAAATGCTGTCTGCAGAGGCTTTCCTGTTGAGCAGATTGTCTTTTGGCTCTCTATGTAGCACCCTGGATCCTGCTCCAAGATCCCTGCCAGGATGCAAGCAATATATGTATGACAGGATTTGAGAACTCCAGAAGTGAACTGCCTAATGTTAGATATCACAATGCTCAGTATAACTACATATAAAGTTACTCATTGTTTATGTTCCTGACAGACTGCAGTGCACATAAACGTGCTATCAAAGCAAACCCAACCCCTACAGTGCATCAACTTTGGGATGAAAAAAATAAAAATCTTAAGAGCGCTCAGAAATGCATCACCTTTTCTGAAAACAAAACAAAAAAAAATTAATTCCTCTCTGCTTAAGAGATGGATGTTTTAATTTGGCAGGAAAACAAACATCCATACAGACACACACCACATTATCTAGGCAGACCACAGGGATAAGGGCCCTCATTTAAAGATTTTTAAATGGCAACACACTTCTAGACCCTTAGACCCTCAGTTGTTTGCTTCATCAAAGAGGATATTTTGCTGTTAGCACAAGAACGGGGTTGCTATCTTCCATGACAAGAATTACAGCTATCTGTCTCACCAGTGATGCCAGGTCACCTCTTCCTGTTTTTTGATACAGCAAATCTCAAGGGAGGTCTGGGAGTCCCACCTCCTGTTTGAAATCCAGAAAGTGCTACTCCTAATAAGATTGTAATAGGTGTGCAAGGATACAGAAAATTATGCAAAAGCACACACTTCAAAAGAAAGGGAAGGAAAGAGAAAAGGAGAAAACCAGTAAAACTGTCCCATTCCCATTATGCTGATCCTTTCTTTCCTGCCTTTCATAAAATCATTTTACTGCATCAAGTATAAATAATTGATTAAACAGAGAAATATTGCTAAAAAAACCCGTAAGCTCCTGTGTTAGAAACAACCAACCAAACTAATGTTAAATGCACTTAAAATGGAATTAACAGTCTACGTATCTAGATCATAGAGATTATAAAGCTGTTTCATTTTTTTCATATTACAAAACTGCCATATATAATTTGGTAATTTTAGCTGTCTTTGATCATCAGAGGATGAAGATTTATCTATCATAAAAGCTAATTACTGTTCTCATCTTCTGCAGACAGTGGTCTCTATAGGCCCTGCTTGTACTTTTTGATGGAAAGAAGGGGGCTAGCCTTTGATGATTTCAGACCTGTCTCATCAAAGAGCCAGTGGGGCACTACCCTTAATGTATTCACTTCTGAAGAGACAGTAGGAGCACTGCCATCTGCTTTACACCACAAAAATCCACCAAGAACGCTGTTAAAATGAAGACATCTCACCCTTCATTGGGTACAGACACAAACTTGTGAGCATTTCAGCAGAAAAAGTTAGAACAGCAAGAAAGGAAGCTATGAATTTTGCATTTGTACCACCTTATCAGGATGTGTCTCTCACCAACCTTGGTGATCTCTCTGCAAGTAATTAGCATGCTATGTGACTCTGCTATTAGCAACATCCTCATCTTGGGAGTCTAATGCTATTAGCATGCTGCTAAAGAAAAAAGGGGAAAAATGGAAGAGATTTGGAAAGTATGGAACATTTAACTGTAAATTAAAACACACCCTTTCTCTCATTAAATATAGTCAGAATTCAGGATATCACTGATTGGGTATGAATCTTACAGAAGAAAAGAAAGGAGTTAAGAAACAAGCTGAACTAAGCAGTTATAAACAAAACATCCAAATACTCCAAAAAAGTAGTTTTTGAAACCTAAATTACCTCTAATTCCTAAAGAAATTAAGAAACTCATTTCATCTTGTTTGGGTTATTTAATTATCTGATAGAAATAGAAAAGCAGGGAGCAAGGCTGAATCAAAGAAAAGAAAGATTGGCTTTTTGTCTCACAGTGAGACACACAGCTTAGCTGCTAACAATAAAATGCTATAAGCCATATGTTTCATGTGGTTTCCTTTTAAGCTTGAAATTAGAATGGGCTAATTAGAGTGTGGGCCACATATAAAAATACAGCACTCCATTGCAATTGTGCCTGCATGAGGACTACATTGTTGATGAGTACAAGACTGATGCTATAATTATCTTACAATCCAAGAAGTAATTCACCTTAGTAATTTTTGAATATGTCAAGAGCCTGGTTCACAAATCACTTAATTGCTTTTTATGCACTCTTTGTGCTGCAATTTACTGTATATGAGAAAAGTGACTTGTGTACCAATATCATATAATTTGCTTCACATTCATCAACCTTACAAATCATAGCATGGTAACTACCAACACTTGGTTTCAGCTTCATTTCCCAGGACTCTAAAGACTTAAGGAGATGGGAAGTTGACAGTGTTTCCAGCTGGGAGCAAATAACATGTATTCAAAAAAGAAACTATGAAAAGCTTCCCAGAAAGCCAGTAGGTAAAATAATCTTGTCAGTTTGAAGATCATTCCCACAAACTGCTTTTTACTTTGTTCATTATCGGAGCATAACCAATGTTTACCCTTTAGGGGGGAAAAAAAAAAAATCAGGGAAGCTGAGATCCAAATTGGATGAGGAAGAGAAAATTCAATAAAATACAAAACACTTTATAACATGCTTTTTTTTGCAACAAGGTTACACTCTTTATAGAATATGTATCAGACTCTTCCAGACAGATAGATGCCATCATGAGAAACATACTGGTCAACAGATCTGTATGGGAACTTTCCCACTAGAATGTAGATGAGAAACTGAAGTTTCTGTCAAGATGTTAATTTTTAGGAAAAAAAAAGAAAGTTTTTAGGAACTGATGTTGCTCCAACTTGAGAAGACCTCGGACTCTTTTATGCTAACCCAGAAAGACATATTTTCTAGTTCTGTTTGCTGTGTAACATATGTGCTACCAAAGGTGCTGTGGTGCTTTGTGATCACAAAATGGTTAGTAAATACCACATTAGTGGCAGCAGTTTGCATTCAGTTTGGGTTGGTATCACTGCAATCTAAAGGTTAATGTAAAACCCAACCTTTGTCTCATGTCATTTCTCCCTTCTGCTTAAATTTTTTTGTCATGGTATGAAACACAAGATCTTGCCTTCACTAACAAAATTTACTTTGATCAGAACTTCCTCAAACATTCTTTCTATTTTAGCATTTGGAAGTTTCCTCTAGGATACATTTGGCTTCATAAACATATTCTTGTCGTCTTTTTTTCCTAGCTCTTCCTCACACTTGAAAAGTTTTAAATCTACATCTTTCTCTCCCTTCAAATTCCTTATTTACTTTGGCACCTATGTTTAGGCCAAAAAGTGAAAAATAAAACCCAAATCTTCCCCAATGTCTATTTATTCACCAGTCTGTATGGATTTTCCATAGACTCACAGAATATTTGCAGTTCTCCTCTGTTAATACTATGCTAATTTATTATTGTTGATGATGAAGTGGTCTACTAAAATATGACTAGAGCATGAAACTATATTTGAAGCAAAATCTGATAAAGATAACAGTTTTCCAATCACTTTGGTTCTTTCAAGAAAGCCTTAGTTTGCAAAAACATTCCTTTTGCAGTCACTATCTACCTGGGCTTAACTTGTACAAGTGCCAATTTCAAGAGGATTTTTCAGTATTTTAGTCAAATATATTGTTTGATGATGATGCTGATAATAAATTTCACATTTGGTGCTAACCAAGATTTACAACAAATATATGTAAAAGCTGCCTATGGTACTAAATGCCCTAAGCAATTAGAAGAAGCTGTCATATGAATACTAAAATGAAAATGCAGTATTGCAAAAGATGAGAATTTATTAATAGCTTTGCACTGAAAGCTAAGGGAATTTCACATCTTTATATGTTTTATTCAAATTACATTTGCATCAGAAACAACATAAGTAGAGCGACACAGCTATTTCTAAGGGTCAGACATTGTTTATGACTATAAGAAATTAAATTATGAGATTAATTTACATCATATTTGAGGAAAATCTACCTTATGTTACTTGTAGGGTAAACCACTTTGCTGATTATACACTGTATTATGAAGTTGTGTTTGTGAAAGGTAAAGGTATGTAGGTGTCTCCAACCTAGCAAATGAAGCAACTCTAACAAAACCATCAACACAGGCAAACAACCCTTCTATCCACAGGCCGTGGATGTCTTCTTGTTGCTAACCCTCAGTAAATCCCTTCTTACTATTATTTGCTATGCAGAGCCTTCACTACATGGGAACATCTTATATAGGAAGAGGGGGTTTTATTCTCACTAAAGAGAGATATTATATTGATAATTACACTGGCAGTCTGCTATTCAAACCTTGTATGGTAAACCGCAGTCTGCTAATCATAATTTCTGAGTCAGCTAGCAAGTACATTAATCTCACTTGTACATAGTGGAAAGTCTATCATTTTAACAGATACTGGGATATCTTGTAGTTATTTCTTCTGCTCATTTCTTGGTAAACAGTCTTATCCTTGCCAGTATGTCTTACTATTGGTTTAGCTGCTTAATGATACCTTCCAAATTAGAAGAAAGAATAGGTTTGGCTACACTCAAATATCTATGTGGGACTTCTGTAAACTTTTGACTATTTTTTTCTTTAATTCTCCTGTCTTACAGATAAAGATTTCATTATTTCATATATAGCATATTTACATATTCTTAAACAAACGTGTAAATATAATTAGCCACATAGATAGCCTTTTAGCATTTTGGGGGGGAATAAGAACATATGATTACAATGAGTTTAAATTATTAAAGTAGTTAAAGTTACATTGTAAACTAAACCCAAACAAATACAGCCCTGTTTCTGGCTGTACATTCCTGCCAATGCTGCTCTTATTCATTCCATGTTAAATGACCTGTCATATGCCTATGCTTTATTTTTATAGCCTTATTTTTATTAGCAAGCATAACTGTATTCTTTCTAGACCTTGTTTCCCTTCAATGAGACAGGTTTTAAATAGCTTTCACCCATCTGGGTTTTAAAAATATATGTATAGATATTACCATAATGATGTCCGTACACATCAAATAGCAACAAATAAAATGGGATACTAAGGGCTATCTAGGGAGAAGGAAACTCCCATGAAAACAACTGAATATGTTTAACAAAGCAAGCAGACATCAGCTAGATATCTAAGAAGAGAACCCATCTAAAAGGAGGTCAATCCTTAGATCACTTAATGATGCAGCAAATACAGTTAGTGTTTTCTTTCGCAGAACACAATGAAGACAACCAGCTTTGACAGCTACAGTTCAGGTATAACTAACTGTCAATATCTGGCATGATTAATGGCCACTATTATGTTCCATATCCTTACTACAAACCTATGAGGTCTTCCTGATAGTACCTCTAAAATATTTCCTTTTCTCACTTTATATCTGCTATATGCAGCGCTACTGTAGTGACATTAACTTGCTTGACTATCACATTAGAAAAAAAAAGCACATTTTCTGTTTTGTTACTTCATAATATATATCAGTTATCATTACTCTTCTAAGATGAATAATCAAATAATAAAACTTTTCTCCTCAGGAGGAAATACAGACAATGAAATTAGGAATATCTTTAATGTAATGTTCATGTAAA